>JASCZI010181258.1:15374-41193 GCA_036250425.1 Stylosanthes scabra | reverse complement strand
TGTGATTTATTTGTTAATTACATGTGATTTATTTGTTAGTTAGATGTGCTTTATTTGTTAGGGTGATTTAGTTTAGGTTTTAAGTTAGTTTAAATTAGATGTTATTATTTAGGGTGTTAATAAATGTTATTAATTTCACCGTGACTTATTTATGGGTTCACGTGTTAGTTATACATCAATATTCTGTTTAGCTTTAACTGATCGTTACGAACTGCCCATTTTTTTTCCTGATTCAATACTTGTTCCTATTCAACGCAGAAGGATAGGTGTATCGTCAGCGTCTGTCGGCAGATTGGGATGGGCCTAGATCCACGCGCTGAGCTGTTCGTGCAGCGGGCCGATCTGCTCCTGGTTGCACGACTGACTGAGCGCTGGTTCAAGATTGACGAGCCGCTCATCAGCGCCTTCGTAGAGAGGTGGCGACCGGAGACTCATTCGTTCCACATGTCGTGGAGCGAGTGCACCATCACCCTCGAGGACGTCGCGTACTAGCTGGGTCTCGCCATTGACGGCGAGCCTGTGAGTGGCTGCCTTTGGGACTTCGAGAACATGATGCCAGAGGGTACAGGGAGACCACGATGGGACTGGTTCCGAGAGATGTTCGGCGAGCCACCCGCACCGCCGGTTGCGGATCAGTGCACTGAGACGTTCTCATGGTTGAGGAGCACCTTCGAAGTTCTCCCTGACCATCTGACCGACGAGATGGTCCTCATGCATGCCAGAGCTTACATCTGGATGTTGCTGTCGATCTGTCTTTTCGGGGACAAGACCGGAGCTCGGGCTCATGTTCACTGGCTTCCTTATCTGCTGCGCATCGACGATCTAGGTCGATACAGCTGAGGATCCGCAGTGCTAGCCTGACTGTACAAGAGCCTGTGTCGAGCAGCCAACATGAATGTCGTCCAGATGGCAGAGCCGTTGGATCTGCTGTAGAGCTGGATTTTCTGGCGGTTTCCTCTCCTTCACCCTCCCACTTTCAACGACATTGAGTGGCCATTGACCTCCAAGTAAACCAATTTATTTGTTTCGTTGTCTAATTTTTACTTGTGTTTTATTTTATGCTGCTTGGTTAACGTGTTTGTGGTATTATCAGGTGGTATAGGTATCTCCCCACATCCGACGAGAAGGATCGCCGGCTGCAGCGACTTAGGAGGCAACTCGATTTGATGCCCTTCAGCGAGGTTAATTGGAATTTTTATTATCTTCATATTACTGTATTAGTTATGTAACATGCATTCAAAATTGTTACCTTATACATCATTTTCGTGTTGCAGTTCGTATGTCTCCCGTATCGGACGTTTGAGGTAGAGGCAGTGCTAGACCGACGCATTCTGCAGAAGGAACACAGAGCCCTCTGGTGCTTGATCGTCCCACTTATATACTTTGGGACCATTGAGTGGCACCATGTTGATCCGGTGATCCCGCAGTTTGGTGGGGTTCAGAATCGTCCTCACCCGGCTCTCAACATCGACTTCTTGCATGCGAAGGACGGACGTGGGAGTGACCAGTGGTTTCCGCAGACCTTTCAGCGCTGGCATGCACTCTGGGCAACCAGTATGGTTTAATTTATGGTTTCCGGTTTACTTTGACTTACTTTTTCGTATTTTACGTTATGTAACGTGTTTATGGGTATGCAGATTTTGGCAGTTGTTTCAGGTTGTACAGTCTGCTGATCCCGGCCCCACTGTAGACTTTATTCAGTGGTGGATCCTCGCCGGTAGGAGGTACCTTGTCCCCGCTGATCGTTTCCATCATTTACCACCCGACGAGATCCCGGTTGAGGCCACACAGAGACAGTCATGTCCACATCCAGCGCACCTGCGATGATAACAGGCGACCTGCGAAGAGGATGATGGTTGGGACGAGGACCATCGCTCGGGATTGGCAGTGGTTGGACGACATGATGGCTGAGGATGCGCCGGCCGCGCCACCGACGCAGAAGAATAGGCGCATGCCTGTGAGCTACGCATGTCGGAGAGGGGCGGGCAGACCTCGCAGAGGCGGCAGAGCTGGTAGAGGCCGCGCGGAGGGGGTGATGCGGCGCCTACCCAGCAGACTCAGGGAGGTGCCAGCACCAGTCAGGCGGCAGAGGAGGCGGGGACAAGCTCACAGGCTTACCTCTCACCCACCCCTCAGACCTAGAGGACCACGATCCCGTCGACCATGAGCTCCCCGTCGCAGCAGGTGTTCCTGGACGGCCTACATAGCCCCGGATTCGAGCAGTTGATTAGCGACATCATGCGCGAGGGCGGCAGTGGTTACATACCGGACACGCAGTTCGATGGCTCTCCGGTTCATCTGGACCTGAACGAGCCTATGTCCGGTCTGTCGCATCTTTTTATGGCTCTTGGTGGGACTCCTCCATCCGCATCACACGTGCCAGGTGCCTCCTAGGACATACCGTTTATGGAGCCTGCGCGTCTGCCGACTCCTCCAGTGTCACCTGCACCGGCTGAGCAGCCAGGCGAGCCAGCAGCACCAGGGTGGGCCCGTAGAGCTCCACGTCGTCGAGGGTGCGGCACCAGAGGCCATATGTAGTTCTCTTATGTTAGTTATTTACTTTAATTTCGCGCATTACTTTATGTGTATCAGAACTTGCAGACATGTGTATTTCGTATATTTATGTACGTTTTCGTATTTTCGTGTAGACGTCGTTTATTTTTTTTTTTAACGCGAACGACAACTTTCAATGATACGACGCGTAGCATTTATCTGCGCTAATTCTATTAAAAACTAATAACAACTAAATATTTAAAACTAACTCCAAAATAAAAAGTGTTGGTCTGGATCTGTGGTAGGGTGCCTGCCACGGATCCCTTACAATTTGTTTAACACAACAAGGAATCCGTGGCAGGGTTCCACGGATTCCATAGAAATGGCAAACGGTGCAATATGATCAATTTTCTGATTTTGGTGTAATCTGATAATATTGGTTTCCATATAGCTTATGTGGGTAACTTGCCCTAATAATAATAATGCATTGTGTAAGAACCCAAACAAAGTTGGACAAGGAGACTACAACTTTGAGAAGCACTCGAGTTTGAAGAATATAAATATTTATCGAAAAAATACCAAAATTATCAAAAGAATAAAAAAGCTCCTCTAACAAAACTACTCATAAGAAAAGAAATGAATTTTTTATTTGTGAAAGATGTGTTCTGTTTGACAAAATTATCTAAAATGTCACTCAAAATTACCCAAAATGCAATGGTTCGTGAACGACATTTAGGTAATTTTGTCAAACATGAGTAATTTTTCATAAGTAAAAAATTCATTTTCTTTTTTCATAGGTAATTTGTGAATGTTCAAATCTTTTGTGAATAATTTTAGTATTTTTTTTATATTTTTTAAGTACTGAAATTATAGCATTCATCTCCCACGATTTTAGTTTTTTTTAATAAAATAAAATATTAAATAGTACACAAAATAGTGAAAAGTAATAAACCTTTAGACAGCGTACAAATTAAAACGGTACGTATATACAAAAAATTAGCTATATATCAATTAGCCACCATAGTGCTTATAAAAGTATGTATTTGATATTTTATAAAAATCATTCCATTGTAAAATAGTTTAGTTATTCTATTATAACATATTAAATTTATTATTATAGTGGTGACCAATTATTTTGTTAGAAAAATATATGAAAATTATGTATAACTGTACACAAATATAATATCACTAATTTAGTGATTAATTTTTTTATGCATGCATATAATATTTTCGCAGTAATATTATTTGAATTTCTATTTTACTCAACCAATTTCAATCAAGTATTTTTAGTTCATTCTCATAAAAAAATTATCAAAACATGCGCTTCTTCTCCTCCTCCTCTTCTTCTTTTTCTTCTTTGTCACCATCATCACCATTATCGTCACTATCTTCTTCTTCTTCCTCCTCCACCGTTATCATCATCGTTATCATTGTCGTCTTCTTCTTGAATATGAATTATTCATGTACTAAAAACTGAATCGAAATATAATAGCAACGAATCGAAATATATTTCATCAGGATAAAAATCATCACATAAAAACTGAAAAATTGAGTCGAAATATATTTGTAAATTGAACTGAAATATAATAGCAAAACAAATCAAAATATATTTTATCAGCACAAGCATCAATAACATGAAAAATGAAAAATCAAATCAAAATATATTGATATATTGAACTGGAACATAATAGCAAACAAACCGAAATATTATCGTTTTCCTTCTGGTAGAGTATATTTAGGAATTTGAATCAATTAATATTAGTTAGCATATTCTGTATTTGTGTTAGAGTATAATTAGGAGCATATTAGGATCACTTAGGATCATTTGTGATATTACGTCTTTATTACTTTGATTCCTCTAGCACTTATAAATACCCCTTTGTACATTGTATATTTCATTATTCAGAATACACACAGTATATTCACATTAGATTACTCTCTTGTTTCTAACATGGTGTCATAGGTTATATATTTTTTTCATGGAACGTTGGTTTCCTCAATAAAGTTGTTTTTCAGCCACTTTCTGCTTGATTTTTGGTCCTCCCCCAACGCTTCGGTTCGTCACCGCCCTCACCACCGCCTTCGTCTTGCCGTCCCGAGTTCGTCGAGCCCAGCCTCGTCGCACCCTCACGCGCCGCCTGAAGGTCTGTTGTCGCATCTTCGTTTTTCTCTCCAGAAGACACAGCTGCCGTTGGATCTGCGTATGCCGTCCACGGTCCAGATCCAGCCATGTGTCGCAGCCTCAAGGATCCCACCGATCCGTTTCCCTTAACCTGTCGTAGCCACGTGTCCTAGACGCGCTAACTTGGCTGTGGACGTGGCCGCTGACGTGGCACTCAGTGGGACCCTACTTAAGGTTTTTTGGTGAGATTTTCCCGTTTCTAGCCTCCGTTTTCTCTGTTTCCGCATTGATTTTGCGGTTTCTTCTCCTCCTTGTCTTTATTCCACTTGGTATGGAGAAGCCAGATATTTATCAACCTATTCCGGTTATTCTTAATGGTTCCAATTATGCTCATTGGATTAAAGCCATGAGTGGTTTTCTTAAAGGGCGCAAATTATGGCGTTATGTGACCGGTGATATAGTTTGTCCAGTTAAGTCCACTGTGACTACCACATCAACCGATGGGACCTCCAAATCCACGGAGGTTGTTGATAAAGACTTTGCTGAGAAGTTAGAAGACTGGGATAGTAAGAATCAATAGATTATTACATGGTTTCGCAACACTTCCACTCCGGGTATTCATTTACAGTTTGGGCGTCTTGAAACTACTAAGGAGGTATGGATCATTTAGCAAAACGTACATTATCTCTGATCTCTCTCATTAGTACCAATTGCTAAAGGAGCTTCATAGCCTTAAGCAAGAGCGTGGATAAGCCGTTTTTGATTTTCTTACTCAAATGAAAACTGTTTGGGATCAATTAGTCTCTTGTTAGCCTGTTCTTAAAGATTCCACCGATGTTAAGGCATATGAGGATTATCGCAACCGAACACGACTCATACAATTTCTCATGGCCCTTACTGATGATTATGAGTCGGTTAGAACTTCTCTTCTTCATCAGAATCCTTTGCCTAGTCTTGAAGATGCGCTTCCTCGCCTTAAGTCCGAAGAAACTCATCTGGGATTGACTCGCTCAAAGAGCGACCATGCCTTTGTTGCCACCGACAAAAAGGGTAAATTTTATCATAACTGTAACCGTTCTGGGCACCCATTCTCAGAATGTCCCTCTATTGAATGTCGCAAATGCAAACAAAAGGGACATATTGGCTCCAACTGTCCCAAACTATTCTGTCATTATTGTAAGCTCTCGAGGTACTTGATCACTGCCTGTCCTACACGCCCACCGCGTCCAGATCAGAACAAGTTTCATTCTCGTCCCAACTACTCTCAGAACATGCATACTTCTACTGCTGCTGCCGCCACTGAATCTCCCAACCCTTCTTCTCTCAACCCACCGTCTGTCGCTTCATCTTACATTTAGTCACTTCTTAAATATCTTCTCTCTTTTTCTGGTAATACCTCTGCTGCTCTTTCTACTCCTCCAGATAATTCTAAATGGTATTTTGACTCTAGTTGTTTTAATCATATGTCTCCTTTGCGTCCTTTTTTCTTGTCTTTCTCTACCACTACAAATGCACCTTCTGTCAACAGCGCTGATGATTCCCTCTAGCATGCTACTCATAAGGGTCTCATTTCACAGTCAAATCCTGATCTCCCTGATACTTATTTTATTTCAAAGTTAAACTTTAATCTTATATCTGTTGGTCAACTTGTTAATCTTGGTTTTGACGTCCATTTCTCTGTCTCTGGTTGTCGTGTGCAGGATCGTCGGACGGGACGGGTCATCGGGACTAGATGTAAGGTTGGAAGGTTGTTTGAGCTTGAGAACCTTCATGTTCCTTCTACACCAAATCTTTGTGTTGTTTCCCCTCCTTCTACTTTTCACCTGTGGCATCGCTGTCTTGCCCACAGCTCCTTAGGAAAATTGTGTCATCTTTTGTCTAAGGGAGTTTTAGGTTAAGTTAATAATGAGCCTTTTGATTGTATTTCTTGTCAGACTGCTAAACAATCAACTTTATCTTTTCATAATAATTCTTCAATTGCTTGCTCTCCTTTTGATCTTTTTCATTCTGATGTTTGGGGTCCCGCTCCTACTCTTTCTATGGGAGGGGCTAGATACTTTTTTGTATTTATTGATGTTTATTCACAGTTTACTTGGGTTTATTTGATGGCTAATCTTCATGAGCTGCCTCAGCTTTATATTAACTTTGCTACTATGATTAAAACTCAATTTTCAAAGGGCATTAAAGTTTTTCGTCGTGATAATGCTATGGAATATCATGATTCCAAACTCTTAAATTTTCTCGCTGAACAGGGAACTTTGTATGATTTTACTTGTCCTAGTACCTCTCAGCAAAATGGAAGAGCTGAATGCAAACACCGTCACATTCTTGACTCTGTCCGTACAATGGTTCTTTCTTCTTCTTGTCCTGAGCGTACTTGGGGAGGAGCTATTCTCACTGCTGTTCATGTCATCAATCAAATCCTTTCTTCTGTCCTTGGTAACATTACTCTCTTTGAGCGTCTTTATCATACTTCTCCAGATTACAGCTCTCTTCGTGTTTTTCGTTGTGTCTGTTTTGTCCTTCTTCAGCCTCATGAACATAGTAAACTTGAACCTCGTGCTCGCATGTGTTGTTTTCTTGGTTATGAGACTGAGCATAAGGGTTATCAATGTTGGGATCCTATCTCTAGACGTATTCGTATATCTCGTCATGTTGTCTTCTTGGAACATCACATGTTCTCTAGTTTCTCCATTTTTTAGTCCATTCCTTCTACTCATTGACCGTTTTTCATCAATCCCAATGTTGATATTTTTTCTAGTGATGATACTACATATTCTATCTCACATCCACCTCTCGAGCCTTCTACTCTTCTGCCTTCTCCATCTCCCGATGATTCCAGACCGGACGATGCTCCTATTCTTACTGGCATGCCTCCCTCCTCCACACATTCTACTAGGGTAAGAAATTCACCTCCTCATCTTCTTGATTATCATTGTTTCTCTACTATTCTTAATCACCATGAACCTAAGTCATTTCGAGAAGTCTCCACCAATCCCAATTGACAACAAGCTATGCAGGAAGAAATCCAGGCGCTTGACAAAGCACACACTTGGGACTTGGTTGATCCTCCTTCTGATCAAGATGTTGTGGGTAGTAGATGGGTATACAAGATCAAGACTCGCTCTGATGGTTCTATTGATCGTTATAAGGCTCGATTGGTTCCTCAAGGTTGCACGCAGGAGTATGGTATTGATTATGAAGAGACTTTTGCCCCTGTTGCTCGCCTTACTTCTGTTCGAGCTCTACTTGCCATTGCTGCAGTAAAAAAAATGGTTTCTTAGTCAGATGGATATGAAGAATGCTTTCCTCAATGGCGATTTAAAAAAGAAAGTCTATATGAAACCACCCCAAGGATATCCTTGTCCTTCTGGCAAAGTCTTTCTCCTTCCTAAGGTACTTTATGGTCTTAAGCAAGCTCCTCGTGAATGATTTGAGAAGTTCAGCACCACTATTTGCAATCTTGGTTTCACTTGCAACCCTTATGAGAATACTCTCTTTCTTCGTAAAAGTGAACGTGGGGTTGTCCTTCTACTTCTGTATGTTGATGACATGATTATACCAGAGATGATGTTGATGGTATATTTGATCTTAAAGCATCCATTCACCGCACTTTTGAGATAAAAGATCTTGGTTCTCTCAGTTATTTTCTTGGGCTTGAAATCATATCTTCAGATGATGGGATCTATCTCTCTCAAACTAAGTATGTTTTAAATCTTCTTGATCGAGCTGACATTACAGATGCTCGTACTGAGTCTACTCCTATAGAACCTAATGTCCGGTTTACTCCAATGGATGGCACTGTTTTAGATAATCCTACTCTTTATCGGCAGTTAGTTGGAGGTCTTGTTTATTTGACTGTCACACGACCGGGCATCACCTATCCAGTTCATGTTCTCAGCCAGTTCTTGTCGGCTCCTCACACTACTCACTATGCAGCAGTTCTTCGTGTTCTTCGCTACATCAAAGGCACCTTGTTTCATGGTCTTCATTTTTCTACACACACATCCTTACTCCTGCAAGCATACTCTGATGCTGATTGGGTTGGCGATTCCACTGATCGTTGTTCTACTACTGGTTATTGTTTGTTTCTTGGTGACTCTCTCATCTCCTGGCGAGCTAAGAAGCAAACATTCAGTGCACGATCGAGTACCGAGGCTGAATATCGTGCTCTCGCTGACACAACTGTCGAGGTTGTCTCCATTCGTTGGCTTCTTGAAGACTTAGGTGTTCCTTAGTCATCCTCGACTGATATTTTTTGTGACAACCGCAGTGCTATTCAGATTGTCCATAATGATGTTTTTCACGAACGCACCAAACATATTGAGATTGATTGTCATTTTGTTAGGCAACGTCTTCTTATTGACGCGGTTCGTCTCATAGCTAATGGGACTTTGGATCAGACTGCTGATATCTTCACAAAGGCTCATCATCCTACTCGATTTCAGACTCTTGTATCCAAACTCAAGATGGTATCTTTAGCTCCCACTTGAGTTTGAGGGGGATGCTAGAGTATATTTAGGAATTAGAATCAATTAGCATTAGTTAGCATATTATGTATTTATGTTAGAGTATAATTAGGAGCAAATTAGGATCAGTTAGCATCATTTGTGATATTACGTCTTTATTACTTTGATTCCTCTAGCACCTATAAATAGTTAATATCCCTTTGTACATTGTATATTTCATTATTCAGAACACATACAATATATTCATATTAGATTACTCTCTTGTTTCTAACCCATTCTAATTGAAATTCAAATTTTTCATGAAGAAGAAGAGGAGGAGTGTTGGGTGCTTGCGAGAGATGTGTAAAAAAGGAAAAGAAGAAGAATGATGTAAAAAGAATAAGACGAAGCACTGAAACTGGATGAGGAAGAGGATCAGAAGACATGAGGTGTGTGAATAAAATTACTTGGTTGAACTTGATTACTTAAATCACTTGATCATCTAAAATTATGAATATGTTTATCTGCGATTAACTTTGAGCTTATTGTTGACCAATCCTGGGCTAATTAAAAAAGAAGAATAATGGTGCAAGAAGAAGAAAAGAAGCAAGAGGAGGAAGAGGATGAGAAAACAAAGGCCATGGATGCGTGAATAAAATTGTTTGATTAAATTTGGTTGCTTAACATTTGATCACCTAAAATTGTTAATATTTTTATACATGACTAACTTCGAGCTTATTGTTAATCAATTCTAGACCAACTCTTGTGGTCAACCCCGAGCCGACTACTAGCACCAGCCCACCCCTAGGTTGATCGCAAGTTGGGCTTATAGTTGAACAACCCTACTATCCCAGGGCAACCACCTCCAATCCTGGCCTGATTCTAGCAATCATTGATGGCTAATGATCGATCGATCGTCGATTAATCTCAGTTGATTGCTGAATAATATCTGTCAAATTGGTTTAAATTAGTTATTTGTATATAGACGGGATAAAACTAACTTTTATATGCTAATATTTTAAATTTAAATCAGTTTAAATTGAGTTTTAAAATTAAGGTGGAGACTCACGTACAATTGTCTTCTCGTAAAGTTGATAGTCGAAAACTTTAAATAATTTGATAAGTTTGATTAAACTATTATATAATGGTTCTCAACTATTAACTTTACCTGAAATTGACTGCATCTAAATTTTTGCTTAAAATTAAAATTGATTTTATTCATGTGCATTCTTGGTTTAAAACTAATTTGTTACCAGCAAAAATATTTGGTACCGCGGTTTCTCGATTTCTAAACTATTTAAAATGGATTGGAATAACTGTTTAGAATGCGAAACACTACGTCATCAACATTTATACTGAAATTTTTTTTGAATAAATAAATTAATGAAAAAATTAAGCATAATATGATTTGGTAATTTACACATTATATCAAGGCAAAAGTTTCACTGTGAATATGTGATATGATCCATGAAACTAATAATTTAACCCCCACTCCTTTTAAGCTTTTATTGAATAAGAGTAATGCTAGAGAATTAATGTTAAAAAATCTATTAAGAGCCAATAAGTATAGCTAGTGAAATAATGAATGATAAAAAAAAAATAAAAAAAAATAATAATTTGACTACTTATTATCTCCCTAATATTTACTTAAAAAAACTTTCTTCTTGAACAATTGACATTGAGTTATATTTGTTACTCCAATGGAAGGGTAGTGGCCCATGCTCTATACTCCACACTCCACGCACATATAATATTCATCGAACCAATGACATAGATGAAGGTTGTCAGAAGTGTGTGCGCCATAAATAGACACGACTAAACCCCACAAAAATAACGTGTTCTCCTCAGCCATAAATAATGTTATAGATATTTTATACGTTTTACTGTTTTAGGTGTGCATCCTATTTTTTTAAGAATTTAATTTTTATATACGGTTAATTCAAAAAAATTTTACATATACATTTAATTATGTATTATTATATCATTAAAAGTAATTAATTTTTAAATTTATTATTTTTAAAATCACATAAATGTATAAATTTAATTTAATAACTGTGTAAAATTATTTACATTCTCAGTGCATCAAAATTAAACTTTAGTTAGTCAAAATAAATATACACTTAAAATTATTATAGATTTATTATTAACAGTGTTACAAATTTATCTATTTTGTGCCCGAAGACACATGTTAAGATTATTAATTAAAAAAGTTTTGATTGGAAATATATATAATTTAAGTTTTTCAATGCAGTAATTTTATATCTATTAAATATAAACATTTAAAATTTTTTATTAATACTAAACTTGTTATGTTTTCTCATGGTACATGTTAGCTAAACCTTAATTTAAATCAATTTGGATTGGTTTAGTGGTTAATTTAATAGTCCGTTTAAGCAAGTGTTGAATTCAAATCCTACATTATATGCAATAACATATTAGTCAATAACAAATTTTTAAATGAAGCTCAAATTTACGACGAATTAGTCCTCGACCTGCAAGACTAGAAATGCTAGTGCGTAACAAAATAGTTAAACCCTAATTTTAATAACCAATTCCAACTAAACCCTTATTTAATGTGGTTTCTCCCTTTTATTTTTTTTCATTTAGTGTGAGTTTTTTTTATTGGATTGAAATTAATTTAAACCCGATTTAACTTGATTTGGAAGAATAATATTCTAAGTATACACATATTTTATTCATCAAAACTCAATTAAATTATTCATTCTATGATAGATAGAAGATCATTTCGATATCAATTAAAATTTTATTTTAATGTTAAATGAAAATTCATTTCGATGCTATTTTTTGTACTATTTGACACATTTTTTTTAATAATATCAAATGATCAAATTTTTATTATTTTAAAGAATTTATTTTCCACTATTTCGAATAATTGAGGCTAATTATACTTTTTTATATTGATTCTATTATTGTATGATGAGTCTTTTATTTGCAGTTGAATAATAGTTCTGATATCCGGCTTAGTCCATGGTGGATAAAAATCAAAAAGAGTAGTATTTGTGTGTACTTTGGGTTGGTGTAAATTAAATTTTTACAAAGTTGTGATATGATCGATGCATACAGGCAAATTGTACGAATACATATACAAGGATGGAGTATCTTCGTCAAAATGGGAGAAAAGAATTCATTGGGAGGAAGGGTTTGTGGCTCAGCAAAATGCGCCAACAATCCCAAATCGACAACGCATCGTACCTCGTCCTTCTCCTCCAATAGCAACTCGACAAAAACCTCTTACCATCAACAAAAGATAAACCTATTTTCCCCCTGTCACTCTCACTCTCACTCTCACTTTTCTTTTCCATCCAACTCTCTCTCTCCTCCTTTCTTTTTTATTGGTTAATCGTTATTAATACTGCACTAAACCTGTTTATTAAATAATGACTTAATGAGTAATATAATAGTTTCAAATAACGTTGTTTTGTGGTCCTTTGTTATCACTTACCAACCATAAAAACAAGTTTCTCTAATTTTTATCTCTATATAAAAGTGTAAACAATTATAAACTTAAATAATAAACTCTTTAGCCCTAACGACCTAAATTATAAACTCAAAATTTAAAATTGACTAATATTAGTTAATTAAAAATTAATTTTCTATACTTTCTTTTTTAATATATTAATTATTTTGATCCCACTCGTTAGTTTACATTGATGTTTGTGCTGCATTTCCTAGTCTTATATAGATAAAAATTCACTTATAGTTAATTTTACATAAAATTAATATTTTAAAATTTTAAATTATAATTTAATCAAATATATTAAATTATCTAACGTTTTATAATTTATAACTTTACGTAAAATAATTTATAATTCCCCTTATATATATTAATATATAAGAAAAATAATTCCTTAGTTATACTATACGAGATTCTCATACATATGTCTCTCCCACAGTCCCATTAGTTATACTCACTCAACTTTTTTTCTTCACTTTCTTTCTTTATTTATTTTTTCTCTCCTATATAATATTATATTATATGAGTTTTATTTTACATATATTATTCCATTTTAATATCATTTTGGGAATGGGTTGAGGTGGCCACAAAAGGAACTCCATATACATTCTCGGTTCGTCGCTTGGGACTGCATTCTTTTCCTTCTTTGTCTCAGATTAAGGTGAATGCATGAAAATGAAAAGCTCTTCTCACCTTTCTCCCTACCTCTCTATACTCTATATTCTATATACTGTCTATAGCCTTATATATTAATATTATTACTTTAATTTACATTATTCTTATTTTTCTTAATTTTATTATTATTATTATTATTTATATTTATTCTCTTTTTTTTTCTCTCTCTATATATATATCGCTAATCTTGGTAGCGTATTGCTTAATTTTCACTCCATCTGCTGAAATTGGAGGTAGAAAAGAAGAAGAAAGGGATGGGAAGAGGGAAGGTGGAGTTGAAGCAGATCGAGAACAAGATCAATCGGCAAGTAACGTTCTCGAAACGGAGAACGGGGCTGAGGAAGAAAGCGCATGAAATCTCGGTTCTCTGCGATGCTCAAGTTGCATTGATCGTCTTCAACACCAGAGGCAAACTATTCGATTTCTCATCTGATTCCAGGTTCAATTCCTCTTCAAACCTTCGTTCTTCTTCTTCTTCTTCTTCCAATTCAGATTTGATTTACTTTTCCCTCTTTTTTTCTCTTTTCTATCTTTGAACGAATTCACTCTATATGTGTGAAGCAATCGCTTTCTTCTTTCTTTTCTTTTTTTTAATTTCTTTGTTTTCTGGTTAATTTAGTCTCACGATCTGGTTTACGTACCGGCGTTCTTGCAAATCTTCTTTTTCTTCTCCATCAAGGTTTTTTTTTTTTTGGATCTCTGTTTATTTTTTCTTCTAACTCGTTTTAAGTCAAAATTAAATAAATAATAAAATTGTGTGTGTTTCACTCTTTTTGGATTGAACTTAGCTTTATCATCACCATGGTATATAAATCTCATGAAACGTACATAACTATATATTGTTTCATGAAGCAACTATATATTAATTGATTTTATTTTCTGACCAGCTAATAATTTTGCTGTGAATTTAAGTTTATATAATATATAAGCCAGTTCGTAGATACCAGGTTAAATTTTTGTGTGAATTTTGCTGCACTTAAATTTAGTAGATCTAGAAAAAAAAATTTGGGAATTTGTGTCTACTTAATTAATTATATATGCATTATTTTGTCACCAATATACAACACATATATACACCAAATTAAATAAATAAGATAACACAAAGAAATTAATTTATTGTATGTATAAAAAAATTATAATATCATAACTCTTTTAATTTGCTATTTTAAAAAAAAAACTCATGTATGTGAGGTAAGAGATAAATTGCTAATTAAATAATAATGAGTTACTTTAAATATCATTGCACATCATATCATAATGTAATGATAGGACTGAAAGCCTAAGAAATTGAAAGAGTTTGAGAATTTTAAACATTAATAATATTTGATTAATAATATTTGATGTATATGAGCATAGTTACCAAGGGTGCAGAAAAAAAGCATAAGAATCTGTAAATTCAGACTTTAAAAAATGTTTTTATTTAATTTGTTTTAATAACTGTATAAATATAGATATATGGAATATTTACCAAGGGTGCAGAAAAAATGCATTTCTCAATGGATTTGTTGTTTAGGTATAATCTTAAAACTGTTATTTATTTTAGTAAGTTATTTTTTTTTAGGGTGACTTTATGGTCATTGCATCAAAATCCCATGTATTTTAAACCTGTTATTCACCCTAAACCTATTACTCACACATTATATAATGTCATCTTTTAGTATAAGTTTTACATATGATCAATTAATTATTTATGTAATTTTTAAAACTATCTATTATGTTCAATTTTTATTAGGATAAATAATTTTATCATATGCATCATTTTTATAACAAAAATATTTAAAACTCGATAGTTGGTTATTGCCCATTAAATAAAAATAATTATAATTAAAACTCGATAGTTGGCAGCCTTTTTTTTTTTTCCTTCTCTCTCCTTCACTTCTTTTCCAAATAGTTGATTGATTTTTTTTTTTTATTTTCTCCTCTTCTAATAACTTCTATCTTCTTTTAATTGTGATTGTTTCTTATCTTTTCCTCTTCTACCCCTAACTCCAAGATTCTTCTCTTTCTCTCAAATGCTTTCTTTTATTTATTTATTTTTTATATTTTGTTTAAGTTTGTAATTTTAATAAAGAATTCTATTCCAAATGAAAATAATGAATAAAATGAATCAAGTTGTTGAAACTATATAAACGAATTAAATTCTTTTCTTACTCTTTTTGGTTGAAAAGAAAAATATGATTCTTGTTCAGAATTTTATTGTAATAATTATGGGGGATTGGCTAGAATCACTTAAGAGCCACTGGCACCATCCCTAAGCTTTTATTTTATTTGATTTATAATTCCTATTTAATTTTCATTTGTGAAACAGTGTGGAAAACATCCTTGAACGATATGAGAGACATGTCAATGCATTGAAATTTAATGGAGGTGAAAATGGATCACAGGTACTAATACATACTTTACTCAAGATTCAAGAAACATAATTTTCTTATATAAATTTATGTATTTATATTTTATATGCAAATACATAATGTTGAATAACTAACTTTTTATGTATATATAACTTATTTTTCCAAATTGATACGTTAGTTTTCCAATTTTATTGTCATTGCTAGTGTGTATATATAATAAAATATGGATGCAATGAATAAAAATATTTTACATATTCATCTAACTATACTATATATATATATATATATATATATATATATATATATATATGCTCTTTTGAATAATTATTTACTTAATAAATATTAAAATTCTTGTGTTTCCCTCCGTACTTAATTGCATCAATCTTGAGTAAATATTTCGAAAGGGAAAAATATTTTTTTTAAAAAATATGAATATTTATCAATTTTGTTTAGTTCAGCTGTTAGCTATAGTTAATTATTTGAATTTGAATCTGTTAGTGACTTATAAACTCGCTTTTCTTTTTGGAACCAACATGACTCATCATTCATCCTTATTTCCATTTTCCACATTGATGAGTTCTCATCCTTAATATGACTTAAATTATGGGGCGGTTGAACGATATGAAATGATAGGATTTTAGCTTAATCATATTGGGTTATATCATTCTGACATAAAATATTCTAACACAAATTCTAGTTGTGTAGTATTTTTCCTTTGTTTTAATTTCTCTTTTTCTTTTTACTAATATACCCAAAAGGGTTTCTTTAAAACCTGTAATTTTGTTATGCTGAGACAAATTTTATAAAAGTATTATTATTATTATTATTTGATCATCAACATTAGCTCATCATGTTTATTTAAAATTAGAGTTCTCTATATTTTAAATTTCTGGATTCTATAATGAAGACTTTATGGTTGTGTTCATGTTAATTCTTCATTTTGATCCTTGGATAAAAAGTTGAAGAATTTGATCTTATTATATTACAAAAGTATTACTTTTATTTAAAAATATTGCTATTTTTTTATAACCGTTGCCTTTTTTTTTTTCTTATTAGACTTTCTGTACTAGTTTACTCCCTATATCCAAAATGTATAATGTTTATATATAGGTTTAATTAAGTTTTTGACCTTATAAAATGTTTATTTTTATTTTTTCTAGTAAAATTCTAAAAATGTTTTATTTGAATTCCATCCTGCCATTAGTTTTTCCCTTTATGTACTAATGTAGCAAAATGTGTTATATTAATATAATAATATATATTTGCCTAGTCATGTCGGTACTTAATAAAATACACTAATAATAGAGACTAAAAATAGATTTATTTTTTAAATTTTACTGGATAAAAATAAAAAACAAATATTTTATAAAACTAAATATATATATAAGTCCATGCATGCTATGATTTAAATCTCAATAGCAATAATAATCTAAGATGGTTTTAATTATTGTAGGAAAACTATTCATTGGAATATTTCAAGCTCAAGAGCAAAGCTGAAGTCTTAGAGAGAAATACAAGGTATGGATATGATACCTAGTAATAATAAGCTCAATTAATTATTACACCTTCGTGATCACATGATGAATGCTTTGTTTCATGTATGTGTGCAATGCCAAGTAAATAAGAATAGCTAGGGTTTTGCCTATTGAATTATGAAGAATGCAAAATAAAGTTTTTGAAATGATTTTAAACTCTTTATAATTGATTATGTTAGAAAATTTTGCAAATTCAATATATATATATATTAATATATATATATATATTCCAAAACCTTAAAAAATATAAGACCATGTTAGTAGTTAATAAAAAGGATTTGACTGATGGTACTTGTAAACGGATGTATTACTTATGAGAAGGGATCGAACATACTATTTTTCCTTTTAACTTTTTCAATAATTTTAAAAATACTCTTATATTTTTCTTTTTAATATTTAAAATAAATTTTAATTTTACTCTTATTATTAATTTCTTAACCATCATTACGAGTGACATTTAAATTTATCTATGAAAGATATCATATTCTTCAAATTGATTTTTGAAAAAAAATTATTAATCATATTAATTTTTGAAAAATTTAAATGCATCTTAAACCGATCATTCCTCCCTTTAGATAATATGTATTACAAAATAATTTGTTAAAACTATTGCTAAAATAATATTTTATCCAATTATTTTGTGATATGTGACACTTTAACATGGCATATCATTTAATTAATAGAATGATCAATTATTTCACTTACAATTATTGTTTCTTTCAGGACTATTATGATTAATTGAATCTTTCGAAAATTAATTTAAAAAATGAGATATCTTTCAAGGAGGAATTCGAATATTAACATATCAACATTAATAAAGACAGTTAACTTAATGTAAAATTATCATTTTAAAGGAGTTAAATCACATTTTAATCATACATGTCAAATTATTTAATAATTTTTAACAATTAACTTCATATAAAATCAACTACATTTAAATATTCACCTCAAAATAAATGTTTTTTTTTTTTTTTTACCAATTTTACCTTCCTTTATATACATAGTTGTGAATTCATCTTCAATAACAATGTACTCTTCTTTCTTTCTTTACTCCTCACCTCGCCGTCGCCTCCTCCTCATTTCCCTCTTCCTCCATTGTTTACTTTCCTTTCTCTCTCTCTGTATTTGCAACTATTATTGGTCTATCTTTTTCTACCATCACCATTATTATTACAAGTCTCATATCAATTAACGGTATGATCTTTTGAGAGGTTATAAAAGTGGGGTGTTTCTCATCTCATGAGCTAGATTTTCAAGTTGAATTAAATTCACCTAATCTTAATTCTAAATGATATTAGAGTTTATCTGATTATTTCTAGACACAAAAGATTAAAGATATTACATTACAAGTTCTACATCTATCAATGATATAATTTATTGAGAGTTCGTAAGAGTGTTCGTAAGAGTGATGCATATTTTTTATTGCATGAATTAGCTTTTAACATATAGTCCAAATATAAGGACCACAATATAATTTTTTATTTAAAAATTTATTTTAATATATGAAAGGCTTGATTGAATTCATATAGCAAAGAGTACAAGATAATTATTATAAAAAAAATTTAAACATGTCAGGTGTCTTGCAAGCTTTACAAAGAGTCTAAATTTAATCTCTCTAAGTAAATAGTCTCATAAAAACTTAAATTTGATCTATTTATTCAACAAACTAAGCCAAGCTAAGCCTAATGCAAATTGTAGTGTTACAAAAAAGTAAAAATGGGTAAGAAGGTAATTTTAAAAAATGTGATATTTTGTTTTCGTTTTTATTATTTGGCTTTTTGACCAACCTTATTGGTTGTAATGTTGGCCGAAGAATGTTAGTTCGTGCCTCTGGAAGAGACGAAGACTAAGATATAGAGATTGTGAGATGGAGATTGAAAGAATGAGACTAAATTAAATTTGTTATATTCAATTTAAATTTATTAAGAGATAAAGATTAAATTATATTGATGGAGGAGGGACAAAGACTAATATTTGAAACTTTAATGTTGAGTGATGATATTTAAGTTAAAAAAATTATTAAAGTTTTTATCTTAGTCTTCAGAAATTCCAGTTTCCTTAATTTCATTTTCTGGAAATACTAAAAAAAAATACTTTAATTTTGGTGATAGAGACTAAATTTTCATAATCTTTGTGAATAAAACTTTTCTCTTAATCTGTAATTCTATATTAAATTATCCAATTTCGTACTAAAATTCTACAATTCTGCATTAAACTAACAAATCGCTTTTAATAATTAACTTTCCTTCCTTGTCATTCAGAGTAATTACACCATCCCTTCCGAAATGAATATATGCTAATGCTAGCTATATATTTTTTGCTTAATTAAATTTAAGCAAGACATTTATATTTTATATAAAAAAACTATTTTGATGTTAAATAGTATAAGAAAATGAAGATGAATTTTTATTTAATATTAAAATAATTTTTTATTTAGCATAAAAATAAATAATTTCATTTAATTTAATTGAATAAAATAGGTGTACACTTAAAATTATTTTATCTTAAAAATCCTCAAATACCAATGTCGTTTTATTAAATGTAACAAAAAAAAGTTAGTAACAAAATAAATTTATTAAATGTAGTTTTATCAAATTTGTATTTCTCACTTAGTTCGTTTGTCTAAATTTATTTGTATTTAATAAAAATCTCTTGAAGAATGTTAGGTGACTAAGGTTTTTTCCCTTACATTTATCTTGTATTTGAGTCAATAATAACTATTCTTTTCCTTTTTTTACTAAATCTATTAGCTCTAGTATCTACCCAACCTAAACCCTACATGTAACATTGTAACTCTTTCGTCATTTTTATGTTCCCGCTCCAATTGGGTAGGGCTTCAAATCGCACACTGAAGAAAGAATTAGTAGGAAGGCATTTAGGAACTTTGACATGCATGCATCTAAGTATGTGGTAGTTTTACAATAAAAATTAGTTACTAAATTTGAGTACGAATATACTTAATGCTTAAGTCATTTAATGTGTATTTGGTGTTGTAATATTTTTGAAAAAAAATTATTTGGTATTTTAATAGAATTTAATTTTCATGTACCGTCAGTGTAAAAGAATTTTACACATACATTCAATCAAATGTTACCACATTATTAAAAATAGATAATTTTCAAACCCACTACTTTTTGTCACAAAAAAACTCACTACTTCTAAAGTCATATAAATGCATAAATCTAATTGGATGACTGTGTAAAATTATTTATGTTGTCAGTGCATCAAAATTAAACTCATTTTAATATATATTTATACGAATGATTGATTATTTTTATGTACATCTACTATATTTGTTATCGATATTATTTTATTTAGGCACTTATTTTATAACCAATTTCATAAAATTGTAGCTCTTATTCACTATTACTTTAAATTTGGTAAACAACTATGAAGACACATTCTTAAGTGCTAAATTCATTTTTGTATAGCATTGTCTTGTTAAAAAGGTTTGTACACTCCTAACTATAATTTTTTTATATATTAGGCTGCGTTTGTTTCATAGAACAGCATACTAAGACATATACATTAATGGATAGCACACTACAAATTAGTGTCTCACTAATGTGTTTGAAAACTATGGACAAGACAATAAAACTAAATTTACTATTTAATATAAAATGACATTTTTAACCTTATAAGTGATTTTTTTTTTGGTAAAGAACCTTATAAGTGATTAAATAAAATAAAATAAATTAAAGATTACTTTTCTTTTTTGTTGTGCTGGACAAAGAAATCTTACTTCTGATAAAATGACATTTAACAATTAACTTTTTTGTGGTGCTAATAAAAAAATCTCAAAATTATTATATTTTAAAATATTAGCGATAAAAATTGATTAAACAGTATATATGTATTTCTAGGATAAAGATGAAATCATTTGATTAGTTTTGAAAACAAACTCAAGAATTTTTTATTTTTATTACAAAAAAAAGAGAGAGACAAGGACCCCTGGTGGTTGGTGGTGTTAGAGAAAGAAGTAGACATGAATAAAAATTTTCAGGATAAAAGTGAGAAAGTCAGGTGCCATGATAGCAAAGCCACTTGAAATTCAATTGATCTCCTTCGAAGAAGATAAAGAGGAAAGAAAAAGACAAATTTTCAGTTTCTTGTCTTGCTCTTATTAAAGGTCCGAGATGCTTCTCTTTCTCCTGCTCTCTCACGAACAAATAGGGGGTGTTTACAAAACTCATTTAACTAAACTGAACTCAAAGAAGATAGGGAAAAAAGAAGAAGAAAAAAATAGGTGGCTCTTAAAATCAATTGGCCCCTCTTAAAAAAGAAGAGATAGAAGAAGAGAAGGAGGATAGGAGGGAAGAAGAAGAAGAAGAAGGGAAGGGGGCTGGAGAAGAATTTGGATGGTGCTGAAATTAGGTTTCAGTAAAGAGAATAAAAGAAGGGTAATGTTTGGAATAATAAAAAACATTAAAGGATAGGGAAGGAAAAAAATTTCATTAAAAAGTTGTGTCCTTCTCACAAATCCCGTCCCGTGTCCTTCATGTAGAAGTGCACACAAAAATAATAACTGGTGTGCTGGAGACACTATTTTTAGTGTGTATGTTCATGCTTCCAAACATTCATTAGCACACTAGTGTGTATGTCTTTGTGTGCAGTCCATACAAATCAAACACAGCCTTACAGTTCCAATTGTTAGAGATATACGTTAGAAATTAAATGATGTAACTTACTTCAATGTTATTTTATATTTATATTTTAATGCGTATTATATAACGGCGATTGATTTTGATAGCTGATTTTAGTATACAAATAGTATAACTCAATTTTAAAATATATAATAAACAATTGAGTTATGTTATTTGTATATTAAAATCAACTATCAAAATTTGTCATTAGTATATAATGCACATAAAAATTAAAATATAAATACATACATGTAGTTAATTTTAGTGTGCAAATAGAATTCTTGTAAACAATTTTTATAATATGATATGAGAGTTTTAATTAAAACCAAGTAGCGTCACGGGTGGAGCTAAAACAAAAATTAAGAGAGGTCAAAAAATAATTTCACAATAAAAAAGGGTGAAAATGAAAATTTTAAGGAGGATTAAATTTAATTTTATTATAATTTATACCAAAGTTTTATTGGCCGCGAGCATTGCCGCCCTTGATGTACCAGCCTTCGCCCCTGGCTAGGGTTAATAGAATGTGGATCACTTAATGAAGCATCTAATAGAGATTAAAAGGCTGACCGTACATGTATAGTTAGATGTTACAAAAGAAAAACAGCTTTATGAAAATTGAATGAATATAATGAAAAATGGATTATTACATTTATAATCTTGAATACATGCAGGAACTTGGCGGGAAATGATCTTGATCCATTGAGCCTGAGAGAGCTTCAGAATTTAGAGAATCAGCTTGAAGCATCTTTAAAGCGTATCAGAGCAAGAAAGGTGAATCAATGAACGAATAGTTCATTTAACTATCATTTATGTTGTATATTTTGTGTTATATATATATATGAAAAAAATTATAGGTAAATCCAATATACATACTGCATAATTTTACTTCGTGCAAAGAAGCATATGAATAAAACTTTGGAAGCATTTTCAATGTTATATGTTTCTACCAATTATTTTAATTGATTTCAATTATAAAATATATATAATTAATAATATCAACGACTAAAAATATAAAAACACCTTAATTTTTAAACACATTAGAAACGCTTCCTGCAAAAGGAAAAGGACAGAAGAAATGCACATATTCTGAAAGTTCTATAATTAACAGTAACCTATGCGTAACATTTTGAATAATGACCAATTATTGACTTGTGATTTATAATATTTATGCAGAACAATACTATGAACGAATCCATCTCGGAGCTGCATAAAAAGGTAAGCGACGAATGAATGATACATTTGGGATGATATAATTATGAATTTTGAATGGTGCTTTAGGTATACAGCACTCTATTTGTGAATGAAAAACTCTTAAATGCAATTTAAATCAATAGTGAATTAGTATTTGATATACCAAGTTGAAAGATACTTTAAAAAAATAAAATGACTCTGCACTGATATAAAATAAATATTTAAAATATAAAATATACATTAAAAATAAATTAAATAACACATGGCTATTTTTTGGATGCATCTATTATTAAACATTTATATATTGTTATACACATGCATCCCCTCATCCTTTTAAAACATTTGTTCCCCCAAAGAAAAGGATTAGTTAAAAATCCTATAAATAAAAAATTGAAGTCTTTCAAGTCTTTATACGCTCTACATTGAAAAATACCAACATTTTTTTTAATCTAAATCCTTAAAATAATTATGTACATAGTTTGTTTATGTAACCCTTAATAAGATTGCAAATATATATCATGTGTGGATATATGTGGCAGACAAAGTCGTTGCAGGAACACAACAACAGCCTAACAAAAGAGGTACGTATAAATCTTTTATTTGAACTCACACATATATATATGCCACTTGATATAGACAATAATGGAATGTTTTATGGGAAAATGTAAGATTTGAATTTCCTTGTATATATTTATGGATAGATCAAAGAGAAGGAGAAGGAGAAGGAGAAGGAGAAGATAATGGTTGAAGGTGCAGAGTGCTGGGTAGAACAAACCCTTAAGCAATCTCCCAAAAGATCAGGTCCTGCTTTAACACTCGGGTATTTCTCTTACCTTTCTTCTCTCCTCTAACATCTTTTGTACATTTATATAAAATTTTAAACATTTTTTGGCTACTAAAAGAGTCTCCAAAATACAGCTGAGTGTGTGCTTTTACTTTATATATAGCATATGGATAATTTATACTAAATTTTAAAGAGAGGAAAAAATATGATCACCACTAAGCTAAGAAATGCAATCTAATAATTTTTGGTGACTAATCTAATAATTTATCTTTGCATATATTTACCACGTATTTCTTGTGATGATTTTAATATATATATATACTTTATTGTTGCATTGAATTAGAATCTTCTGAAGTGGAAAAATTGATTAAAAAAATTACCATTTATAATTATAAGATAGTGGAAACTGATGAATGGTTAACTATATATGAAACCACGTCCCCTAGCACTTTAAGTGGTTTGGGTTGCTTAAGTGTCTAGTTTCGGGTTCGAACCTTGGTGGCGACATGTATGCAGAAGGAGATGTGGCCACATCAAACCCCGAAAGGGGCACTCGATATAAAGTAAATAATTAGTCTGGACCTGTTGGGCCTAGCATACCCTCCTAAAATAAAAAAGTTAGCTTTATATGAATTTATTACTTTAAAATCATCACATCATAATTTTGCCAAACATATTAAATTATCTAATAATTTTTAATAAAGAATTTCGCATTAAATCGATTGCACTTAAGTATTTATTTCTGTGACATGTGAGTCAAACTAGTTGAATTTAATTTCTCTACAACTTCCTTTTAGAGGATATTGATGATGTTACAATAGAAAAAATAGTCATTTTTCAAATCCATTCTATAATTATATAATAAATAGACTTTCAATAGAATGGAAGTAATTTGGAAAAGGTTAAGAAAAGTAAAAATTTTATAATATCAATTTACATAAATTAAACTTCATATAAAATGGTACATCGAACAATATTAATCACTTGTTATACTATTACTGTTAATTAGTTTTGTAAAATTAAGATACATGATCTTCAAACTATTAACTTCTATTACAGTTAATAAGTTTTGTAACATAAAACAGCAAAAACATATATGTTAGTATAGAAGTTGGGTTAGAATTACTCCAAAAGAGATCCACTCTACTCCTATATATGTTTATATTGTCTGATAGAAAATCCAAATGATGCAGGAAACTAGGGAGACCGAAATGTTAATCTCACACAACGATTGTTTTTTATTAATTTATATATTTTTAAATGGACATGCAGGAGACCGAGCATATATATATTAGTATTCCTAGTAATTTCTTGGGGATTTCCAAGTAAATGTCATTTTGCACTATAACTTATCAAACCAGTGTCATTATATGATATAGGGTTATAAATGTCATTTTATACTTTAGAGCTTTTCAAGTTCATTCAATCTTTTTGTTCTTCTATTAATTAATCTCAAGATAGTAAGCTTTTAATCACTGTCCTTGTATATATTTTCTGTGATGAGACAGGAAAAAAAAAGGGACTAAATCTGACCTATTGTGTTCGTTCTATAGCTCTTGATATTTAGATTGAAAAATGTTATCTCTTAGAAATATATATGTCCAGTGAATATAATTAACATGTCTTATCAGAGGAAGTTATATCTTCTTTTGTTCACATAATTAGCAAACTGATGAAGAGAAGTAGTTAACATGTCATCACAAGTCTTAGATAGATACAATTACTTTCCCTTCAGGATTAACAGAAGAATTACAGGTTGTCAAAACTTAGCTGCTGATTTTTTTTTTTTCCCGCAATTGGGATTAGCTCGTGTAGATTATTCTGCTAGATTTCCCCAAAAAAATGGTATAAAAGACATTAATTAGGCTAGTCAGTAGTCACAAAAAAAAAAGGCATTAATTAGGGTATAAGGTTTTAACTTAGAGTAAATGCCTTTTCTGATACTATTTACTCAAAAGACAAAGTTCTCCAACAATTCCAAATATTTTAATTGGCCTTAATCATCCAAATAACTGCTCTAAATGGCCTCTGTGAACACTGACTTGCTGATGAATTAAGAATTGCTTAGACTAGTTACTTAATTAGATGATCCAGGGCCAAAG
>JASCZI010181258.1:0-15280 GCA_036250425.1 Stylosanthes scabra | reverse complement strand
CTTAAGGAGGCTTGGGGGTGGGGGGGGGGGGGGGGTTGGTTTTATTTTGTGTTGTAAAGTTCAGTGTTTGAAGCAATTTTTAACTAGTTAAGTTGACATAGTTTACATTTATAAAACTATTATATATGTAAGTATTTATAAACCCTAAACCTTATATATACAGTAGTATCAACAAAAATTGATTATAGCTGCGAAAGTCCAATTATTATTATTACTATTATATCTTATATATGATTCATGGATTGTCATGTCAGATTATAGATAAGATGCATCAAAATGGTGCAGATGTATGTAGGACTCATTAGAAAGCAAGAATTTCACTGGATGAGGAAGTGGCTGAAGCTCAAAAAGACTGAAACTATCTCTATCTATCTCTCTCTACTACTCTTCTTCTACTATGGATGGAACATACATACATCCATCATCATCATTTTGCTACATAAACCAGTGGCATGTTAATATGTTTGTTCTATGTGCTGAATGAATGTTGAACACATCAACTGAAAAAATATAAAATAAAACTGTTAGTTGCTACCTTTATATATGTTTAATTTAGCATTACTGCTAAAACTTTTGTATAGGAATTGTCCTCCAAAAGTGATGATATATATTCCCAATGCCTAGCTAGTAAAAATGTTGTTATAAGTAGAGGGATAAGTTTTACAACAAGTGCTGTTGATGATGGTGAAATTCTATATTTATAAGGAAATTAGTTTAAGTGAATGTTTAATTTGTTTTGTTGGTAGTTTCTGTCAAAGTTAATTTTGATGACTGTTTATTTAAAAAAGATATGATTTTAGAAGTGCATAACTGATTTATTCTTTTGGGCTCTTTAAAATTAAAAAGTAATATCAGAATGAGCAACATACTAAGTCACCAATAAAAATTCAGCCAACAACTTAAATTGAATGTTCTATTTCTTTATGTTTCAGATGTTCTGTTTTTAAATTTTGAATGTTCTGTTTCTAAAAAAATATAAAGTTGGCTGAGGTTACTTTAGGTTACGAATGTTATGTTCTATAAATAGTAGTTTTAGATGTTCTATTTTTTATTGGTTGATTTATTGGTCAAAAAATTATTGATTACCTATACTTTCTCAGAATGAAATAGTTAGAATCTGAGTTAGAGACAGGGTTAATGTTGTGGGGTTTAAATATGTGAACATGATTAGAATTAGGGCTGTCAAACGGGCGGGCCTGGTCCATTTAGGCCTGATCCGTTTAGTCCGGTTTTATACGGGTTAAAATTTTTCTAGTCCAGCCCATTTATGGTTAGCCAGACGGGTAAACGGGCTAGCCCGGTTAATTAATTAATTAATTATTTTTAAAAAAATAAATGTTTTAATTTTTAATTAAAAAAAATTACTTTTGAAACAAAATATACATTTTTTAGCAAAAAAATCTTAGAAAAACAAAAAAAAATTGTTGATGGATCGGGTTTTTGGGTCGGATAAGATAAATATAGGTAAAGATGCTATTTTTAAAAAAAAATTAAAAATTAATTAAATAAACGGGCTAGCCCATTTAAGCCTGAATTTTAAACGGTCCGAACTCAAAGACAAAAATCCGTCCGTTTAGACGGATAAATAGGCTAGGCCGGACGGGTTTAGCCCATTTTGACGCCCTAATTAGAATGAAGTTTAAATTAATAAATTCTATCTTATCCTACATTACATGCAAATAAAAGAAAAACATCTAAAAGGAAAAAGATACAAAATTAATATTTACATACTAAACATTAATTATTATATATTTGTTCAGGAATATATATTATTTAATTTGTTTTGAATGTATTTTATATTTCAATATATATTTTATTTTTTACAAATAATTAATTTGATGATTGATTTTTAGTGCATGACATAATTGTAAAAGAAATCAATGTATTTAATTTGGGAATACATGTTCTTAGTGGCTTAGGATGTGTTTGATTTTATTTTTTATTTTTAGTGTTTTCTATTTTTTTGGATTTATGTAAAAGAAAAATAAAAAATAAAAGGTGAAAACATGAAACCTCTTTCTCAATTGCAATTTTTAAAAAAGTGATTCTCATCTTAATAAGTTAAAAAATAGAGTGAAACATCAAATTATTCTCGGACGATTTTTGCAAGTGGCATTTATATATGTCTTGTTGGAAAGAAGTGGTTATATGAAACCGAAGAGAAAACTATATATATATATAAAACTTTTGACAAATTTTTGTGTTGAATAAATTAATTTTTAACAAAAAGTTCTAATAAATTAGTTGTTTCGAATATTAGATAAATAGTTCTAATAAAATAAATGAGTCTTTTCGTTTTGATTTTTAAAAGTTTGTGACAATTTAATTCATCAACCATGTTATTTTCTTTAAAAAAAACTATTTTATCGTAACAATTTGTTTATACTTTAGGAAGCACGGGTTTATAGAAGCACTTCCACCATGCCTAGAATTCAAATATTTCAATATTTTTAACCATTGATTTTAAATAACACCTAAATTCTAGATACATTGAAAAACTTTTTTTTTTAACACTAAAAACACTTCCTATATTTTATACGAATTTTTTTTATTATTATGGAGGTCATAAAGCCAAAATGAACAACAAAGCCGACTAGAAGCCTCTAGGGAACAAGGTCCATTTTTTTTTGGTAAACCAACCGAGCCTAACCCCATAAAAACAAAACAAGATTACACATGACTCTAAAAAACAAAGGGAACAATTTCATGACAATGTTTTTGGTTACAATTACAGTAGTCCAAAAAGTTCGGAAATTCAACAACACATACACAAAGCACGTGCACGTAGCTTCTAAGAAAAAACGAAGTAAAAAAATCAATAAACGACAATTCTATTTCAACAATTTTATTTACATTATATATTTATAAATTATATATAATTTTATTAAAAATTATATTTAATATATATTATACACTAATGACTAATTTTAATGTGCAAATAGCATAACTCAACGATAAATTCATAATTATTAAGTTAAAAGAAAAATAAGATAATAGACTAATATTTCAGAAACCAGTTTTTTTTTTAAATTAAAAACTAATTTGTCTATAGAGATCAATTTAGAATACCACTCATTATTATATCATATATCCTTTTAACTTTATTTTTCTATATTTTTGTTTTATCCTTAACTCTCTTCAGGTTCCTCAAATATGTTCTGGAAATGAAAAATCTGAACCCAAAAAAAAAAAGAAGTAAACTCCTTTAAGTTTAATCCTAGTACGCTAAACATTCAATCAAATTCAACTTGGTTCTTTTACATGATCATAACAATACATAATTAGAAATCCTTATTAAACTGCACAGATTGAAGTAACAACAATAAACAAAGAAACAATACTTAGGTGAAACATGATGAAGCCGGTGACATTATTTGCCTCCATCTGAAACTGCAATTTTCTTCTTTAATCAGTGTTTAGGCCAAGTGGGAACACTTTTAACTTTTAAATATAAAAAAACAAGCTTGGAGGAGAATCAACTCACAACAATGGTTAATAAAAAAAATTTGATACTTACTATACATGACAAGCACTTAAATCAGCAGTATATTCACAATGTTTATACTTTTATATGTATATATTTATATATTCTTCCTTTCCTTTTCTTTCTTCTGTTGCTGGCTTCATCCACAAGACATAGTTTCTAGTCAAGAGTATGCCGTTTCATCGAATACCATCACCTAAACCAATCAATACATGAAAAATCAAGCATATGACTGTTAATCTTTACTCATTAAACTTCAAATTGAGGTGATGTATTTAGCTTATTAAGTTTAGTGAAAAGTAAGGGAACAACATTCAACACAATTGGATATCAATGTATCTGGATATTCAAATGGTGTATCAAACTTTCTTAGTGACATTAAAAGGGGAAGGAAGGAGTAATAATTCAACAGTTCAACCAAGATAAGGATCTAACAACCATATTGAATGCATAAGTATACAATAAATACATACACAGATCAAATAATAAGAATCATTCTCAAGCAGCAATAACTCATGCTTATTTTTGCCAAACCCAATCTAGCATCCGATGAATGAAATAAGTTGAGCAGCACAACGAGCAAACATGTGACGGTTAGTACACACAAGAGATATGGAGAGTCCAAACTGCACTATGCCGTTTATGCAATTGTTTGTTTCAGTAAGCATCATTATAACAGCTAAAACTAGTCCCCAGAAAATTATTTTTAAAAAAATGAGGGGAAAAAGAATAGTAAAGTTTTACCAACATACTATAATTGCAATGCTAAAGTCAAATATTGTCACAACCTCAAGTATTAGCATAAATTGCAACGAAGTTCTCATGGTTTATGTTTTTCATCACGCCTTAGAAACAAATTCATTAGAAGGAATTCAGAGAATAGTCATTAGTAGTAGTAGCAGTAGTAATAGTAGTAGTGTTACCTTTCCACAAACTGGACAGTTGTCACTTCTCTCCATCCACTCATAAATGCAACCCAGATGAAAATGGTGAGAGCATTTTGTCATTATCTTCGGATTCTCGGTAGTGTATTCTACAAGCAAAGATGATTCCAGGAACATTAGAATCTTTAAAGATTCTATTCTCTCAACAATCTGTTTCCAGTAACAACAACCATCTGATACCAGCTACAGTCACAGTTTCATAATGACCACTTGGAATTTAAATTCCTATACATTCTAAAATAGGTAGATGTATAATATGAAATATATGTTTATATAACGGTTTAAAATGTTTGATCTTGATATCCATAAAACACTTATGTGACAGGTTGAATGCTAAGATGTCCTATCCTATAATGACTATGTATAACCAGTCATGTCAATATTTAACCTACCATATTAGTATTCACTAATGAGAGAGGGCCAAAAGCAAAACATTTTAAATATTCTAGGGGCCAAAAGAATCTACAGGGACAAAAAAAAAAGTACATATTTTACAAGGACTAAAACTTTTTTAAACCATAAATAAATAAACCTGGTAGACCCAACCAATAATTCTTGCAAGATTAGTTCGCAATCAACGGGGGATATTTTGATGTATATTGATATTGTTAAGGATTAAAAAGAAATCTCAACCTTCAAGGCAAGTCGGACAGACATCCTCCTCTTCTGATGATGCATAAACAAGCCCAACTCCAGTTGTATATTTTGCTGATGAAACTTTTAGTGAGGACTTAGAACGGTATTCCTTTGATCCATCATCACAGGCACGTTCATTCCATTTGTCTCCTGAATTTAAAGATTCTGTATCGTCTACATTACTTCTTAAAGGTTCTGTTTCCTCATTTGAATGACTTGAGCCCTTCTCACGCCTTGAAACTAACCCATCACGTGCGCGAAAAAACCTTTGTTCTGCATCATACGGTAATGGCCTTGGAGGAGAACGGTACATGTCAGACAGAGAATTATCAAGTGATGCTGCAGAGGTCATGGATGCAGCCCCCTGCAAGGATGAAGGAGCCGAATGCACTTCCCCTCTGCGGAATATTGATGCATACTGAAATTTGAGGAACACAGCAAAATGATTATATCATATTGTTACATACAACTCATGGATTTCAATAGTCAATCCCCAAATACTTGATATTTACAAGGAAGTCAACACAGTCAAATAATCCTTCTTAAAGTACATTATTGGGAATTATAACCACGGGATATTTAAACGGCAAACTTTCCTCCTCCCAAAATTGGCTTTAAGTTTACTTTCAAATATGCAGACATTTCTTCACATATTCAGATATATAGAATAGATTCCCACACATATAAGCAAGAAAATGGAAGCAGTCCGGACATATTTAAAGAATAATAGTAGATGAACCCTATTTAGAGTCAAATAGTACATGAAACCAGAACAATAGAAAAGAAAATGGAAGCAACCCCATATATATAACTGAAAGTTCAAGGTTTGTATTACAAAGAAAGGGAACAAAAGAGAAAATGTGATGTGCTAACAATACTTAACAACTGCGAGATACAAGCACCTGAGACAAAGAAATAAGTCATGACTCATGAAGAGAGCTATCAGATTCAGTTATGGCCACAACACATTACATGATGCATAGCATTGCCCTTCCATAAAAGAGAAAGGGAAAGTAGTAAACAGAACCGGGTACGGGCAAAGAAGAAAGGATTTAGAGACATACCACATTCAAAAGATTCTGTATCAAGCAACTGAGACAGACACAGTTCCTATACACAGAACTATTTGGATTTACATAATCTTCAAAATCATCAAATCTCAGACAGCAACAAACAGAACCCATAGTTCCAGGTTCCCAATGTCTTTCTTTAGCCTAAATTATTTGTCACACTCTTCAACTAATCAACAAAAAATAGATGGTGCTACATGAAAAATTTTAGAAATGGAGCCTCCAACAGCACCCCACTAGTTATGCTTCAAAGCAAAGAGGGTTCTAAGCTTGGAGAATATTCAATCGCTCTGCAATGCGGATAAGCACTGTTTCTCTCCCTAACCTGGAAAACACACCAAAATTACATTTAAAAAAACACTTCCAAGAGAATGAGAATGCTTAGGAGCTGTGAGCTGTCATTCATGCAACTATTTGACCAGTTAACATAACCAAGCTTTGTTGCCCAAAAGGGGGAAACAAATTCTTATCATACTTCAGCCTTCAATAAGTGAAAAAATTCTGTACAATAGCCTGATAGTGATCACAATTGAATAATTAAATATTCAATTATTCATGCTCATGTATATGCTTGATCCTGAAGTGGTGATCTATAACTTGATTAGTTTGTTGCAATGCACACAAGAATCTATCCATGCAGTAATTATGTCAAGCAACATATAGGATCAGGTGATCAACTAATGTATTTAATTACAAAATAAATATCACAAATTTGATCATTTAGAGCACAAAGCCTTTTTCATTTTCACTCTTTTCTCAAGCACCGACAACTTCATCAACACAGTGTTACCATAAATGTTTAGGGAAAAAGAACAAAAAAATGTTCTTTACTTCAATGTTAAGCTATAATGATGCATCAACCAACACAAAGATCATCCTTTTGCTTTCAGAATGAATAACTATGATCACAGTTCTAGAACATTCAAAAATCAAAACCATAAAAAAAGAAAATTAAAAAAAAAAAAAACTAAAAGGAACAAAAGAAAAGGTGGTAAAATCATATCCAAATTCTACATGCATTGCCGAAAATCACATCAAAATTTATCATCAAACTATAAACAGTCAACCCAGATACGCAATTGAATTGGCAAAAAACGAGGCGACCCACTTCTGATTATGAAAGTAAACGGCGATCAGGAGTATCAAAACAGCAATCGAAAGAAGAAAATCGAAGTGGGTAGCTGAGAAAACAAGGAAATGCTGAATTTTTATTGTAGAAAAGAAGAGTAGCTGAGAGAGAAAGAGGAACCTGAAACGGTGAAGAAATTGAGTGGAAGAAATGGATGATTGTGAAATGATGAAGAAAGGCGTGTGTGTATATGTGCGGGAATTTAGGGATTTTGGGAAGGGGGCGAGAATCAGAAAGGAACTTGGGAGAAATTGAAGGTAAAACTCACTCCTTCACTCGCTTTGTGATGGTGTCTCTATTTGGTGGCTGGTGGAGTGGAGTTAGTAAGAGTAGACGAATATAACACCCAAATTTATTATTTATTATTCAATATTACTCATTAAATTTATATTTTGAATAGATTATATGTTAAATGAAAAATAATTAATCTATGAGTACAACTTTTTTTGCATCCAAGTGAAAAAATAATATAAATTTATATATATAACGAACATGTTTTTATAGTTGATACGAACATGTTTTAAAACCTATTAGTTTGCTTTTAAATTTTCCGTTCGTTCTAGTAGTAATATTCTGTTCAGGTTCACTTGGATAGACTTAAATTGAAAAAAGAGATGTACATATAGCATGACTGAATGAAAAATATGCATTAAAAGTTTAAATTAAATATATAGTAATTAATTTAATTGTTGATAGGAATTAATTTTCGTGTACCATTATACACACTATTTTTATTTTTTGATGCTAAAAATAGTATATACGGAAATATATAATGATATATGTAATATTGCCACATTGATAATGATAATGATAATAAGAAATTATTTGGTCATGAAATTTTCTGATTATATTGTATATATTTACATGAAGCTTGATAAGCCATTCCTATTTAATGTATTAAAAGACAATTTTTCAAATTAGAAAATTGATTAAAAGAGAAAATGATGATTTAATTATCATTGACTTATATTATGGGAAACTGTATGATTTTAATGGAAAGGTTATTACATTTTTAAGTTTTCTATTTTGTAAACTTTTTTGTGTTAAAGTCAAAATTGATTAATTTGAGTTACGATTTAAAATATTTTATAGAGTTGTGTATCTATTTATTTGTATTTAATAAATTAAATATACATATGAATGATACTTTTTACTAGACACATATATCTTTTTGTCGACTGAGCTTCATTTTCCTTTACTTAAATGGTGTATATTTTTCTTGTGCAAGAGATAAAAAAGAGTATCATTCATACGATTCGTTACATAAATGATATTTTCTTTTGTTGTAAAATCACATGTATTTTTATTATTTTAGGAGATATGTTATTTTTTTTTGTGTCCAAGAAAACAAAAAAAAAAACTAGCTACTCAAAACAAGAGAGTACCTATCAACATGAATTATAGGGATTAACATAGCTGGAGGAAGAAGTCATTTCGTGTAATTCGATTTATCAACTATCGCTTGCCTAGCCAACCAATCAGCCGTTTGATTAACTGTTCTCTGGATAAGGACGATATCAACATTCCATCTCCTTTGTCTCACCTCCATGATTTTCAAAAGAATATTATTATCAGGCGTATTTACAGAAAAATCATTCTTAATGCAAGCAAGAAACGCCTCCAAGCAATTCGTTTCATAGATAATGTCCTTATAACCACACTCCCAAACCAACAACAAGTCTCTCCAGATAGCAAAAAGCTCAGAGCGGAGAACAGAAGCCCACGAGATCAAACCATTGCAACCTTTAACCCAATTACCAGAAGCATCTATGATAATGTTACCAAAAGCAGCCAATTGATCACCATCATGAACACTAGTATCACAGTTTACTTTGACCATAGAGCCATTAGGGGAGTCTAGTCCCTTAAAAGAGAAGTAGGAGCAAGAGTGGACTGTAAATTGTTCACCACACGCAATTCATTAGTAGAAGAAGTACAAAGAGCTTTAATCTTATATAAGGACCACTTATCAAAATGGTTGAAAATAAAGTTGTTCTTATCTCTCCAAACCCACCATAAAGTGGAACAAAAGGAAAACTCATCATGTTTGGTGCTACTAATAAATTAGCTCTCCACATCTAAGAAACGAGAATTCCTCAAGAAAGAAGAATCAATAATGTTTCAAATACGTCAGGCAAAGGTGCAATCTCTAATACAATGAAGAATCGTTTCAGGATGATCATTACAACAAGGGCAAGTCTTAGAAGAAGCCATACCTCTGCGGAAGCGAAAGAGATTGGTCGGAATACCACCATTCAAACAAAGTCACATGAAGTACTTGTATTTTTCTGGGGCCTTCAGCCTCCAAAGCCACAGTAGATTATTGTTCTCGTTCTAATTCAAAGACCTCTTGGCTAACCAACTGAAACCTGCTTTAGAAGAGTATTCCTTAGAACTAATCGAAGACCAGTCCACGAAGGAACATGAAAATAACTCAAAGAAGGATGGAACAACTACAGAAAAAGTTTCAATTCCTCAGACAAAGGAGTATTCAAGATTCTAAAATTCCATTTGCCATGGTGCCAAACATCAAGGATCTTAAGATCAGCCTGAGAAATGTGCACATAGAGGACTTTAGGAGATATGTTATTTCTATTCCAAAATCAGTTGCAAATAAATTATTGTTTTTGCTATTATTTAATTCGGTTAGACCATAATTGAACCATTAAACCAATTATTCGGCCGATCGGTTCGTTTTTCTGCAGCAGTCAACCAGGTTGAACCCCTCCACTCCGTCGTTGCAGAGAGTCAGACACAATTGGCTCGCCGCCCCGTCGGTGCTTCTCCTCTTCTCGCCGCTTCTGTTTCCGCTCGTGCTTCTTTCTTGCCGCTGGTGACCTCTTTTTCATCTACTTATTCATCTTGCTCAGTTTGTGTTCTATATGCATACTCCATATGCTTTTCTATGACTTCTATTTTTTTTTTACCCAAATATTCGTTGATCAAAGGTTTAGGGTTTTGTAAATCTTGTAAGAAAAATTTGCGTTTGTTTGTTTGCAGGTTCTTGTAGGGTTTAACTATGGGGGATAGTCAGTACTCATTCTCTCTCACCACATTTAGGTATGCTCATTATTCTGCTTTTTTTTTTTTTTTTTCTTTTTTAAAATTTTTGGTTTATAGTTACAATGGGAGTTGAGATTATTGTGCTTGTGCTTTGGTATTATTTGAAAACAGCCCTTCTGGGAAGCTGGTTCAGATTGAACATGCTCTCACAGCTGTTGGTTCTGGACAAACCTCCCTTGGAATTAAAGGTATTTCACAAAACTATTCTTTTTGAGGTATAGAAATTTGTGGAATGAGTAGGCTACAAGAAGTACAGATTCTTAGATTGCGTCCTCGGGATTAATCCTGTCTATTATAATGTTCTAGAAATTAAGATTTTACTTGTAAATATCCGTTGTCTATTTTGTTTGTGAATATCTTGTGTCATATTGCTATCCATTGTTCCTATCAGTTATTATCTGATAGTCTGATTCATTGGACGATTATGTCTGGAAGATGATTTGGATTACATAATATAAACTGCTCTGTAGTTTAGTTTTGTAATTTGTGGTCTTATGTTTCTCTCTTGCTGCTGCAAATGGCGTAGTCATTGCAACAGAAAAGAAACTTCCATCTATATTGGTTGATGAAGCATCGGTAAGTTTGTTATTTGTTAGAATTTCCCTCGTCGGTTTTGCCTTGTGGGCTTGTGGTTAGTGCTTACGTATAACTTTTAATTTTTCTATCTCAAACTTCAGATATTCATTGCTAAGTGAATAATGTAAGTATATTTTGATTGTCTAGGGGATATACATAATTGTGGCCATTGATAAAGCAATTGTCTAATTTGGTCGATTGGTCATTAATGGCCAAGGATGATTTTTTTTTTCCCCTTTGATCCTGCCTTTCTGTTAAGTCAATTTACTGATTGAACAACAGTGAAGTTAATTGGTTTATGTTGCATCCTTAATTTGAAATTTGATCTTGGTTCTTTGTTATATATTCCATTGCAGGTCCAAAAAATTCAGTTATTAACACCAAATATAGGAGTTGTTTATAGGTTTGTTTCTTTCTGTGTATTTAAATATTTCGAAGTTAAATATATTTTTATGATATCATTAATTATGATCATCTGATGTCTTCTTAACCATGAGAGGCCACTTAAGTCTAAAATGGCCTTGAAATATCAATGATTGAGCTAGAAGGTAGGATTATGCTCAAGGGAACTGATGCAATTATTATAGGGGAAAATCTCTTGCATAGAATAGAAATAGAATAATGCAAACTTACAAGCACTAAGTGTGCATTGAATAGAATCAAGACATGGCATGCTTAATGGTTAAAAGTTAAAACTGATTTCAAACGTGAAAAAATACTATGTATCTTTGAAATCTGAATCAATAATTCTGTATATAGTGTTCATTGGCAAACTACTGCCTACATTACTGATGCAAATAGACTGTATACCAAAAAAATATACAAGTAATCAAGCTTGTTCTGAGGTAGTAATTAAGTGAATTCTGATAAAGAGATTCACAGGCTTTTAGCTTCCTTTTTTATTGCATTTGATTTTTTTTTTTTGTAAATGGAAGTGGTCATTATCCTTAACTAGTCTCTGAGTATATTGTCTTGACCTGAGTTTTATCTTTGTTGTTCAGTGGCATGGGTCCTGATTTTCGAGTCTTGGTTAGGAAAAGCAGGAAACAGGCGGAGCAGTATCACCGATTGTATAAAGTGCAGTATATCAACATTTCCCCTTACGATATCTCTTCTTTTTCTTCCTTGAATCTTGTTTCTGAGTTCTAGTTATACTTGGTAATCAGATTTAGATATACTATTGTCAGCTTCATTTTGGAGTTTTGGATCCTAAATAATTCTACTTTTTAAAGTTCTCTTGATTTTTAATACAAAGCAAGTTCATTAAATTGTACCAGGTAGTGCCAGATTGATTATTTGTTGTATTATTTTGTCCTTATAATAAGTAAAACAAAATGGTTGATTAATTTAAATTATACACCTTTGTCTGCTCAGTAATTTTCAGTATGTGTACTAAACGGGCAATATTAAGTATATTGTGATTAGAATTATGCACTTAATTTTCCCCAGTTCTTATCTTTTCTGTACGTTTTTGGTATTGTTATGGATCTTTTGTATGATAAATATAATGGAAAATTGCAGGAACCAATCCCCGTCACTCAGCTTGTAAGGGAAGTTGTTGCTGTTATGCAAGAATTTACTCAGTCAGGGTAATTAGTTTCTTTGTAAACCTTCTCAGATGTATTTTGTTCTTTAATTTATCTACTGTATGATGCCCTTACTAGAAACTTGTAACTATTGTAACCATGTCATTTTTCAACTTATACCTGTGGTTGGTGTTTGGTAACTGTATTGAGACAGAGATGTTGCGAAGGGGGAAAAAAAATTGAGAGGGGCAAAGGAAAAATCTCAAATTTGTTCATGCATAACTTCTTACATAAGTTTTATACTTCCAAAATAGAGGGACAAGATTTCCAAAAAGAAGGGACACATCTTTACTGTTCTATTGTTTTCATCCTTTATGTTCCAAACACTACCATAGTATACTTGGTTTTTAGTAGAGTTTCAATTGATGTGTTTTCTATCCATTCGCTATATTGAATTCTGATGTTTCTATTTTGTCCTAATAGTGGTGTTAGGCCATTTGGAGTGTCCCTGCTGGTTGCTGGATTTGATGATAATGGACCTCAATTGTTTCAGGTATGTTTATCTTCCTTTTGAGTTTCATTGTTGTTATTGTTGCTTTGAAAACCCTGGTAAATGAATCTCACCTACAATCTTGATCACATTTTGTTGTCTCGCACTTGGATATGAAATAACAATCACGTACACATTTTTTAAGATAATAGTGTAATCCACAAGTTCCTTTACTTTATTATCTATTAAAAATAGAAAAGAAAAGAGCATATAGTTTATATAGTGTAACCTTATCTTGCTTTTGGTTGAACTGATTTTGATCTGATTTATAGTAAAAATTTGTTGATTATTTTTGCAGTTTAAAATGTAAGTGGGTTTTCTTAAATATTCAGTTGTCTGTCTATGATTTTCCATATTTGTTTGTTTAATAGGTTTTGTGCTGGGATATCTTTGTTTTGTACTTGGAACTCGGAAGTTTTTAAAACCACTACTTTTGATCTAAGAGAGCTGACTTCTGTGCATTGTTGCAATTTGCTTTTGTTCTGTAGGTGGATCCATCAGGTTCTTACTTTTCTTGGAAAGCTTCTGCTATGGGCAAAAATGTTTCTAATGCAAAGACTTTTCTTGAGAAGAGGTATGATCACTTTGACTGACATCAACGACAGTGCTAAGTGCAAAATGTTGGTGTTTTCAATGTATTATTTTTGTATGTGTATCTGCTGTCTCCATAATCTGTGGCAACTCTCATTCCTGTAGATATTGAGCATGAGTCCTTGGTGAATTATCTCAGAATTTCTGTAATGCTTTATGTGCAAATGATTATGTTAATATATCTTCGAAACTTCTCATTATGATTCACAATGTTCCAGATACTATTCCTGTGTGAAGGAACCTTGAAACATTGCCACAAGTTAAAATATTTTATACTAAGTGATCAAAATATTAAAAACAATTATCACTAATTCACATATATATAATTATTATTGAAGGGTACTTTTGGTCAAATGTGTACATTTTGCAAAACAATTATCACCTAAGGGGAACTTACAAATCCTTTAAATATGCAGTCTTGGCTCAATTAGCAGCTAAACAAAAGTCAACTTGACAAACTTGAAGACTCGAAATAGCTAAATTGATGCATTCAGAATGCATACTTTGAAAATTTTACATTATAAATATATACCATGTCTATTCTATTGGATGACTAATCTATGAGTTTACAGTAGCATTTTCTTTTCCTCACCAAAAGGTTTGCTCTTTTTTTTTTTTGTGTTTACTGGGTTATGTTTCTTCGTTTGATGTTCATATCAGAGTTACTCTTTTTTCCCATATCATTTCTGCGGTTGATTTCATTCTTCACATGCAGGTATACTGATGATATGGAACTTGATGATGCAGTTCACACAGCAATATTGACGCTGAAGGAAGGGTAGGGCCATGTCATTTCAAGTTTATGCACTAAATAAATAATTAAGTATCTGACTACTACGAATCCCAAAATAAGTTTTTTATCATTTTATTGTTCACTTCTGTTTCATAGTTACAGATTTGTAGAAGGAAAATAAACTAATATCCATTATTGGATTTACATAGTAGTATAGTACAACATTAGGGCTTCCTACATAGGCTTTCACTTAAATATTATTATTATTATCGTCTTCATCGTTGTCATCATCATCATATATTAAAATATTTAAATTGACAGGAAGTGACTTGATTTCTGTTTTTTGTCTCCTTTATGGACAGTCATTTTGTGTTCTTTGTTCATGTACCACTGTATTCTGGAACCTGTGAGTATAAAGGCCTTTGTATAATATAAAAAAAACTTAAATTTTTCATTGGCATTTTACAGGTTCGAGGGACAGATCTCAGGAAAGAACATTGAAATTGGCATAATTGGATCTGACAAAAAGTTCAGGTGAAACATAATAGTTCATGTGCTTTGCTTCTTATCATAGTCTGAATGAATTTCTGTTTTGCTTTCCTCAAACATATTACATGAACCTTGCATCTGATTTTGGTCAGTGAGCAAACTGAGCTGATTTTCTTGGATTGTTCTATTTGAATTAACTCCGCCTATGTTACTGCGGTACATAGCCGGTCCCAAGCCCGGATAAAGGAGGAGGGTTGTGTTAGGCCTTCGACAACCAACGTAAAAACTTAGTCGAATCTTCATGACATGGATCAAAAACGTTATTGCGCTAAAGCTAGGTCGTTGCCCGGAAGCAACGCGCGGTATGGCTCGAGTACCGTGTTAAATGAGCAAGGGCCGCTGCATCGGTGCCCGGGTGTAGTGTTAAATGAGCAAGGGTTCCCGCGTCGTGAACGGACGAGGGTAAATAAGCTAGTTCACAACGGAAAA
>JASCZI010181257.1:247679-266348 GCA_036250425.1 Stylosanthes scabra | reverse complement strand
CTTCAATTTACAGGGTTTAATTCCAGCTATCCAAGAAGTTATGCCTGATGTGCACCACCGCTTTTGTGTGTGGCATCTATGGCGAAACTTTAACAAGCAGTGGAAAGAGCTTTCGTTGAGAGGGTTGTTGTGGGAATGTGCAAGGTCAACAACATTTGACGATTTCACGAAGACCATGAACAAGATAAAGATGATAAATGAAGATGCATGGAATTATCTCAACAAATTTCCTAGAGAGTCTTGGACTAAGTCATTATTCAGTCACAAGCCGAAGATGGACAACATCTGCAACAATGCTTGTGAGGTCTTCAATGCAAGGATAAAAGAGGCAAGAGCTAAACCTATTATCACTCTCCTTGAAGAAGTGAGAATGTTTGCTATGAGGTCAATGGCTAAAAACAAGGTGAAGCTGGCCAACCATATGGGAAAATTACCTCCTGTGATTCGGAGCAGACTAGAGAAGAATAGGAAGCAAACTGGAAATTGGACTGTTGTGTGGAGTTCAGACAGTGGCTTTGAAAAGTTTGAGGTGCAAGGCGACCCTACACACTGTGTGGACTTAAGAAAAAAACTCTGCACATGCCAATTTTGAATGCTGACAAGTTCTCTCTAAAAAACAAATCTGTACTTGGTTTTTGTCATATTTCAATTCTATGTTTATTAATTTACTTGGTTAATTGTGTCTGATTATTTCTAGGAATACCTTGTGTCCATGCATGTGCCGCAATTGCTTGATTGAACAAGAACCCCGAGGACTTCTGTCACAAGTGGGTAACCATGGTGGCCTATAGAAACACTTATGAGTATCACCTAAATCCAATGCCTGGACAACCAATGTGGGAGACTACTCAATGTACAAGGCATCAAGCACCAAAGTTCAAGAGGAAGCCAGGTCCCCTAACAAAGAAAAGAAGGAATGATGCAGATGAAGGCAATACAGGAAACAAAAAAAATAAGCAAGATGGTGGATTGAAGAGGCAACTTCGGCAATTCAGTTGCCATTATTGTGGATCAAAGGGGCATACCAAGAAGGGTTGTTCTAAGAAGAGAGCTGATGATGTTGCTGCAGCTGTTGCTGCTGCTACTGCAGCTGCTGCAAACCAAGGTGATTCTGTTACAAAAGAAATTGATTCTGCTGATGCTGCACAAAATGATGGTATTGCTGCAAATGATAATGCTACTGGTGCAAAACAAATGGAAAGTGGTAGTGTTGCACAGAATGAAATTCCTGCTGCAACTCAAATTCAGCAAGCAATAAAAATTCAATTGTCTCAGCCAAACTACTTAGAGACACAGGACTCTCAACAGGTAATTACTTAGGTAATTTATTCCATTGTCCCTGAATTGTTAATTAGAAATAAGCTAATTGGTGTTAATTTGGAGCAGGTACAACCTCCAAGACCACCTAAATTACAAGCTAGGAAAAGGAGTTCACCACCACCATATTCTGTCAGTGTGGACCCAATGAGAGGAGCTAGTAGAGGCACAACTTCCAGATTAGAAAGCTTCATGAGATATGTCCCCATTCCGGGTTTTCAGCAACCAAGAAAGAAAGATTGAGAATGATGCAATTGAGGGCTCTTTTTGGGTTTAAACATTTAGGAATTTAAAACTTGTGTCCAATGACTTCACTTGGTTTCAAACCAAGTCTGTGATTTTCATTTGGTTATGATTATCTAGGGCATTATGGCTTTTGTATCTAGAAGTAGACAATATTAACTTTGATCAAAAGTCCCTTTTGTTTATGGCTAAACGTGTGGCCTCTACTTCCATTTTGAATTAGTTTCGTGTGTTATTGTTACTTTATATTTTGGTTAATAAAACCTATTCATATGTATTTGTTGTGTTCTTGGTGTTATCACTTTATAATGATGAAACAGGTCATTATACTAGATTACTTGACGGTTAAATTAGCTGCATTCATGCTATGGAATTCAAATTTATACATTCCAATTATCACAAACTGTAAATTCCTTAACTCTTTCAAATTATAATTAGTTCAAAGTTCAAACAAAAGCATTAGTGAAGAAAATGAATAAATCTTAATTTCAGAGTTTGTGGAGGAAGAAGATGAGTATAGGAGTGAAGAGAACAAGGAGCTGAGAAGAAGGAGGTGTAGGGAAGAAGGAAACGAAGAATTAGGTTATCATTTTATATTGGGGATATAGGGACTACATTGTATCCTCATTTTTAAATTGGCCACGTCAGATTCACTTTATCAATCCGAGCTAGCAGTGTTTGGCCATGTCATTCACACCGTTACACTACATTTAACAGAAGGACTTACATGGTGCAAATTTAAAAAATTCAGGGACCAATTTAGTGCAATCGGTATCTCGGAGACTAATTTAGAGCAACCCATCAATCTCAGGAACCAAAATGTGCTTAACTCAATTTCCTCAATCCATGTTCCCAAAAAACAAGACAAATACAATGGTCACAAGAATAATAATATGGAATATGTATAACACATACAACTTGTTGTATTTTGTGCATACAAGAAGCGCATTCACACATACATATATACTTCTTCAATAATATATCACAACTATTTGCATGACCGACTTGCATTGCATAATGCATATAATTCCCTCTCAGCTAGTCAGCTCCAAAATCTTAATTAATATGAATACTCTTATGGAACCGTGATTGTGGAAAATCTACCTCATCGCATACAACAACAAAAAAAAGAAAAGGCCATGTCCTTGACTTACAAAAAATAAATAAATAAATAAACGGGAGCCAAATCCAAAGTATTCTAATTAATAATAATGGGAGCGGTAGGGGAAGAATATATAGTAAGAAAACAACATGATAGAATTTTGATATATTATACGTAATTGTCTTCTAGCTACACAACATTATTAAACTATATATATGTTTGTTATAGTATTAAACATAATTTTATTATTATGAATGTAAATAAACACTTTATATTGACTAAATAAAAGTTCAGTTCAACTAAAAAATATATACAAAGCTATTAATTGACCAGACTATAGTATATATACAGATTAGTTATTAGTGATGGATGACTCGGAGAAGATCATCAGTTCTTTATACTAATAATAAATTGTACACCGTTACCAAAAATGTTCTATATAAATACCTTTTAATTTGAAGAAAAAATAAATATATATATACACCTTTGCTCTATTATTAATGTATGTGTAGTTATGGTTATAGTCAACACGATTATGATGGTGTCTGATTTGGTGTGAGCTTCAATTCGCTACTTTATAGAACCACTAACCATGCATGCATATGAAAAAGGATGCATGAAAAGACTGCATTTTTTTTTAAAAACAAATGCAAAGAACTTAGCCATATTAGTGTGGTTATTGATAGGAGCATATATATCAATTATCAACATAATAATCTACCGCCAAAACTAATTGGGCTTTAATTTGAGCAATTATATATATTGCATGGAAAAAAATTCGATGTAAACATGCTAACTACCAAAGCGAAAAAGGGAAATCCAAAGAGCGAAGGAGTAAAAAAGGTTTCATTTATTTTGTGATATTGACATTACGAGCATTGCCTTCCGTCAAGAAAAAAAAAAATCAGAAACTGCGTCTTCATTCCCACTGTCACTACCAACCCGATCATCTATATCAATATCAAGATCAATCTACCAAAATTATATTAGAAAATTGCCACAATATATTGGAACATCTTATACAGTTGATTATATTGTACGTACAATCACATTTAATTATTTTTTTGACATATGTTTCGTAATTAAATATATTACCAGAAGGATTTAATTATTAATTTTCATATATATAAAACTCTTTTATTTTCTCCCATTTTAATAAGTAGATCGAGATATAACTTATTACTTAACAATTGAAAAAAATACATTATGATTGTGATTTAATCTTAAATAATATAGTATATTATACTGGGATAGATATCTTCTATCTATATTGATTGTGATTGCACTGTTCGGAATCATAATTTGTTGTTTGCATAGTGAGCAGATCAGAGTGTGAATTCTTTATATAATTTAGGGTACAGGGTTGCCACCATTTTCGGATAGGAATGAGGCAAGTGCCGGATCATCATGTTTCATTATTAATTAGTTGGAAAATTAAACAAATTCAAATAATTATTCCAAATTGAAAAACTTAAAAAGGCATAATAACATACAAGAATGGAAAAATGGTGGGACTGTGGTGGAGTAATGCAAAATGATGGCTCACTTATTGTGGAAATTTGATTAAGGTTAAGCTATCTACCTCCAATTAAAGTGAGTGATGGAATATATATTCAAGAACTCAAGCACATGCATGCTTGCATGGATCGGACGTGCCATCTAACCCTACTTATTTTGTTTGATTCCGTTTTTTTTTATAATTATTATTATTATTATTATTCTTTACTCGTTTTGTGCATTCAAAATTACGGATTATGGAAAAGAAACAACTTTTGTTTCTAAGAAATCAGCAAGAATGGAATAAAATCAACAATCAATTAAAGAAATCATGATGAACTGTAGCATTTATTTTTGTGTCATCTAATAATATAGAAAGAAATACTATATGATTATCAATTTTAACTTACTCTATAAAAAAAAATTGAACTTATCAATAGTTATATTCTTATATATCCGAATAAAACTTAATGCTACATATATATGTTATGCAATAGTACTAGACTACTAGTCATCTGATAGATATAGTACCTACCGAAAAAAAAAAACTTTATGGATATAGTACCATTCCCTCTTTTATCACGTGATGTGTTTAATTAGCAGAAATAACTAAAAATTAAAGAAATATAAAAGTTGGAGATGAGTAGAAGAGGAGATTAAAATGTTAACTGTGAACGAAGAAGATTTGGGAATTGAGAGTGAAGTAGCTGGGTTAAGTTTTTTTTTAAAATAGTTTGAGAATTTTGGATATATTTTTAGAATTCATTAGTTAGTTTTATCAATAAAATTCCATTTTTCATTAAATAAATTTTCCACCGTCGTATATATAATTATATATAGTTAGAACTAATCATTACTGATTATTAATATATATTTTTACTTATTATTACAATATCATATAAAACACTTTGAGAGTTCTCTGTATATAAAAAAATTCATACGTAAATTTTGAATATTTTTTTAATCACATTATTAAATTATTTCCTTTAAAAAGTTTAAAATCATCGATAAAAAAAAGCGCATATAAATAATTATATTTATTCTGGACGAAGAGAAAATAGTGGCAAGGTTAGTTGAGAGTGAGAGAGGAATTTTTTGTCCACAATCCAAAATGAAGAAAAAGACAGAGGCATCAATGTATTGCCGACAAGTGACATTTTATGGTTAGTTGCTTTAGTTTTAGAAATTATCAACTCACGTGGGAAGCACATGATTTGAATTATAGCTCCCAAAAACGCGTTTAAGGGACACACACTACTTGTCATATCATAACCTCAAATTAAAGCTGTTTCATATATTTCGATTCTTGCGATTAATTTGACTCTCCAAATTGAAAATATTCATTTACCTATGTTAATAATAAGGTGAGTACCACCCAAATTTCTTCTCTAAAAAGATGATAACTTACCCCTCATGATATATCAGATTTTTATTGATTCAAATTATATGATTAGATGTGATTAATTTTAACTCTCTATCTTACTCTAGTTTTAGTAATCCAACCTATTAACTATAATTGAATTCTTTTGTAATTAACATAATAAAATGTGATTAGAACAATGAATGTTTCGTCTGAAGATGTGTATATCGATAATCTTCGAATTCAAGTTTTGTAGTTCAAGATTATTAATCGTGTATATCTGCATATTGAATTTAAGGCTTTGAGCATCACCGAGAAGATAAGAAAAGGAGTTATCACTAGGAGGACCAACAATGAAAGGGGCTTTCTTGTTTTGTTCATTTTCATTGGAGGAAGCGGTTACAACGGTGAGGTGAATCAATGGTGAAGGTCGGCTGATTAACGCCTCAGAGAAAAGTAAGCAATTGGATTTCATGCGAGACTCCAACGTTACAAGTAATCCGGCTAATAGCGGCAACTTAATAGCAGCAGTTGAATAAACTGCCTCTAAATGAATAGTATCGATGTTTTTGCGGCTGTTTATCGTATTTAGTGGCGGTTTTTAAACCGCCACAAAATTTATGTGTTTAGCGGCGGTTGATGTAGAAACCGCCGCGGAACGAATAAATGGCAGGAATATAACGACAATTAAGGTTAGAACCGCCACAAAATGTATTTTTATTTATTTAACATTTTTAACTTAGATGTTAATTTAATTAAAAATTATAATAAATAAAATTTAAATGATAAAAAATATTTCACATCATTCAAATCTAATTAATTAAAAAATGATAACTTCAATTTCTACGGTTAATATAATATTTTTAATAAATAATAGATATAATATAAACCACAATTTAATAGATCATTTTATAAAAATATTAATAATTTAATTTAAATCATTCAAAATAATACACAACTTATATATTATACAAACTTCTATATATATAATTAATAGAACTATATCTATTGAATGTTGGGTTGGCCTGGTGCAGTGGAATACATGTTGAAGGAGTTTGAACTACCCGTTGGTCTTTAGTTCGAATATGTCCCAAGGAACTTTCATAATTAATTACAAAAAAAGAGAGCTTCCTAGTGTAGTGCAACAACACTGTGTTGGTGCACAAGGAAAGAGCACGGTTCACGGTTCACGAGTCTGAACCGTTGATTTGTAACTAGTTTAATAAAAATTAGCTTGTTTTCAACCGGTGTCATTTTACAGCGGTTCTTAAACTGCTGCAAAACGCACTGCCATCGTATTTTGTGTTTCGCGGCCGTTATTTTAGCGGTTATGAAAAACCGCCGCAAAATCGTTTAGCAACGCTGTTATAGGCGGCGGTTGGATAACTGTCGCAAAATTGTTTTGCGGCGGCTAAAAACAACAAAAATACCGCCACTAAGTCTAGCTTTTCTTGTAGTGCAATGTCAAGGAGGAATTAGGGATTGTGCAATATCATCAATATTGAACCCCACTTTTTTTTAAAAAAAATTAAGATAAAAAAATAAAATTTATGGGTTGTAAAAAACATAAAATTATAAAATGAAACTTGTGTAAAACTATTAATTAATTGCAAAAAGAGTCAAATTATAGTTAATAAGTTGAGTTAGCAAAACTATAGTAAGATGGAGGATTGAAATTAACTATACTTAGTCATTCTTTTTAAATCAATAAAAATTTAACATGTTATGAAGAATAAATTACCCTCTACTTTTAAAAGGGTTGGATAGAATACACCTAATAATAGTAGTGCATGCTAACTCATTGTTTCTCTCGTAGTAGAAGAGAGTCCAATCAATAATAATCAAATTAAAAAGTACTTGTGTCCGTATTAGTCCATGAATCTCCTAAGTGATGCTACCTAGCTACTCATCATATATACTTTAAAAGTTTATCGAATTAATGTGAAAATTAGTTGAAAATTTATACTAATTCTCCAATTATATTAACATGAATTTCAAGATTATATAAAATTTATATAAATTATATGAATATACATAAATTTTTGAAATAATATATATTTTAAAATGGATGGAGTATTGTTTATTATTATTATTATAGAATCCGTAGATTGTCTCCGAAAAGTGAAGGATGGGTAGGAAATGAGGGAACAAAATGATGCACACAAAGATTGTAATTGAAGTTTAGCCCTAGTTGGTTGAGTTTAATTATTGAATGAAGGGAGCTTTCCAATTTAGCTTTTTGCTAGTGATTGACTGTTCTAATCTTGTTAATCATATATTAACATGGTGAAAGTGAAACAAAGTTACAACTCGCTCTCAAGTACCATCATATATAATATTCCCTCTATCTTTTCTGCCATAATAATAATAATTATAATTATTATTATTCATTTTATGTTGAAAATAAATACTTGGTTGTTGTTCAGTCTTACATCTTAGATGTCTATTTTTGTTTATTTTGCCTAGCTAGGGTAGTAGTGTGATTGACAGTTAGTTTATCTACAAATGAAAATTTTGGGTTCTGGTAGAAACTATACAACAACGAATCCAAAGCCACGTGGTCAAAACCTACATCCTTTAACATTTAAAAATTAAAATTAAACATTTTTTTCTTTGGTGATTCATTATTATAGTAGGTTACCGAATAGGGGGTTTACGTTTCAATTCATATATTATTATTAGATCTAAATATATAATAATTAATATATAATATTTCCCCTTCTTTTATTCAACATAAATATTCCAATAATGGTTAAATTGTGAGAAATTAAAATGCACAATAATCTAGCATTTTAAAGGATGATCATGTGAGACCCATTTCATTACTTTGCCTTCTTCTGCACATAATACAAAGAGAACAAATTAAACCAATAAGTGTGTGTAATTGGATAACTTTATTTTTTATGTTTGAAAACAACTTATATATAATAAAAAAATAAATAAAGGAGGCAATTGTTCCCCAAGATATATATATAAGTGGTTTCCAACGTGCCTAAATCCAAAGTTACACTCCTTTAGCTTCTTCCTCACAAACAGAACTAATTAACCTAACCACTAGCTACCAAGTCAAAGTTACTTTTTTTTTTTATTAGCTCTACCTTAATTTGATAAATGATTAATATTCCTTCAACTTCTCCTTAGGAGATTGTCATCGGAACATACATCATCATAAATTCCTTAATTAACCATAATTTTTTATTCTAAAATATTATTTCCCATGCACTAAAAAATTTGTTACATTCATAACTCAACATAGTTTGACATAACTTATATATCAAAATACGTCAAATTATTAACGTAACAAATTTATAAAGAGTCTCCCACATGTTCATGTTCATGTCCAAAGAGGCTCAAACATTGAGTTGATTAGGCTAGTGTTGTTGTCGTCAAAGAAATTGAGATTATTGTAATTCATATGATAAGAGTTGGTGTGAGGAGGGCTTGCAATGAAGTTGTCCACTGATTGTTGCGGCGACGGCGGTGGTGATGGTTGCTGTGTGGTGGTAGTAGTCTTAGTCTCCGCCATTTGCATGTAAAGAAGAGCCACCATATTGGCCTGTTGGAGCTGCATGTTGACAAGCTCAGCTTGGGCTTTGGCTAGCTGAGCTTGAAGCTCATTCACCTGCGTCTGAAGCTGGCAAATGGCGCCGGCGCAACCGTAAACCGGATCTCTTATCCTTGCACCTGCTTCGTAAACCATGCTTGTTACTGCATCGGCTCTTTGAGTCTCCGGAAGTTCCTACAAATTATTTTAGAAGGCCCACATCGGTCACCACCAGTAGATAAGGGTATTGGTTGAATTATTAGGTAATTGAAAATGAAATAATTAATTTGAGGCATTGTATATGTAACGTAACGCCTTAGATGGGACTTTTTAATAATAAAAGGAAAATAGTTCATTGACCAAATTTTACTTGTTAGGTACCTACACTAACTCTACTCTTAATTGTTTTAATTAGGTATTAAGGCATATATAGTTTGAGGGAACATTAAAAATTAGGCAACCCACAATCTCTTTATTGTAGTCACAATAATCTTATCTTCTCTATTGTCCTCTTGGACACGGAAACAAAAAAAAAGGTTTAAAATTATGGGAAAATTGAAATTAAAGTGGTGTAGTATGCATTAATGTTTTAATGTAAAATGTTAAGTATGAAGTTAATTACCTGCAAGAACTTGATGATGTTGCTGGCTCCAAAGACTCTGTGAGCGGTGGTGAACTTGGCAGGTTCAGTTGGAGGGAAGTAAGGGGCCAACACACATTTCTCCGCACACCTCCGCCGCAGAATCTTGCAAGCAGCGCAAGGGCTCATTACCACTTGTGGCGGAGGTGGTGGTGGTGGTGGAAGAGAACATGAGGATGTTGGAGACTGAGAGCAAGAAACAGGGGTATTTGTGTCACTTCCCTCCATTTTGTTTTTGTGGATATTATTTTTGGTGTGTGAGAGTGTGTTGTGGTGGGAAGGCAAAGGCAGAGGGTAAAGGGGGTTATAAATAGGGAAAGAGCTTGCGTCATGATCAAGAAAATTGACGTCAGCGTTGAAATTCGTTATAACCAGTGACGTGGCTGCGCGCCCTCTTTTCCCACTTCTCTCCACTCCAACTCCGTTAGGTCTTTGGATTTTGATGTCTCTTTATTTGTCTCTTTCTCTCATCTTTGAATAACTAACCCTTTCTCTACTATACTCTTATTTTCCTAATAGTAAAATCTATCTCTGAAAAATATAATGCTTTTTAAATTAGTCTTTAAAAAATATTATTTATCTAGTCAAATTAATTATACCAATCAAATGATGACATATTATTTTTAAATGACACATTTCAAAAAATAATTGGATGATGTGTCATCTATCAACCAATCATTTTGTAATATATGTCTTTTATTTAATAGAATGTTTCATTTGAGATTTGACTGAGAATTATATCTTTTAATGACTAATATAACTAATAAAATCTTTTAGAAATTAACATGTCTTTTAATTAATATTTTTCAAGAACTAATTTCAACATTAACCCTATTTTCCTCTCTTAATATAAATTTCGAAAGAATAATGCTAGGAAACTAATTTTAGGAAACCAATAAGAAGCCAATGCGTGTAATTAGAAAAATAGTGGGTGGTAAAAAGAGAGAGAAAAGAAGAATAAATAATATTAACTTTCTATTGTCTTTTTAATATTTGCTATCAAGACTTTCTTATATCAAATTAATAATAATAATGGTCACTAATAACATGTTGACACATGGAAGAAATGTTAGTACTATTTTTCCACAGAAAATAGTAGTAATACCCTGTTATTATGCCTAACATGCTGCATGAGAAAAATATGACCATGAGGAAATAAGAAACATGTCCTATTTATATTCCTCCAGCTTTATTGGACTTAAATTATAAATACTAATATTTGTTTTGAAAACAAAGAATAAACGTCAAAATTGCAGGTGAAACGATTAAACACGTAGTAACTCGTAATTGGTTCATCAAAATTATCAGTAGAGAGGACTGTTGTCTGTTGACTACATATATATACAGTACCGTCCATTTTTGTTTGACAATTTATCATTTTCCTTTTTCTCACCTCTACCATCAATAATGTGCAGATAATATTCTTTCATTTGGAGAAAATTAAAAGAAAATCTGGTAAATTGAACTAAAAATTACCTGTCCCAAGAGTAATAATTTAATTATTTAACATTGAAGCTGAAACTACAGAACTCAGTATCTGATACTAGATATATAGTGTTTTTTTTACTCTGGTCCACATTACACATTGACAGTTTCATTTCACACAAACAAAACTTAGCTTATTACTAGTAGTTGTGTTAACATCTTGTGGTTGTGACACGTGGCTCAAGTTTGAACATATACGCCTACGGGGTTTCAGGTAGAGTTATTGGGATTGCTGCCACCACTGAGACAAATATGCTTAATATAGATGGATAGATAGATAATTGGATTTTTTTATTTAAATAATTTAAATACAAATTTTCCCTATTTGCATACGGGGTATTTACAAATTTAGATCATTATATCATAACATGGGTCTGGCGTGATGAAATTTGTGGGTAACATGAACCTGACAAGTTCGTGTTAGATGACGTTGAAGCCATCATGCATGTTAACACGGGGCTGGCAGCAATAACATATGGAAATTGGTGATAGCAAGCCCGTGTTGCACACAATGGAAGTGGCCAGCCCGTGTTAAACTTAACGTCACTGCACGTGGATATCTCATAATTATGTTTTTTATAAGATAATATCTAATAATTATAAATTATAATAATGAAAGATGAATAAATTTATTAAAATTTAACAAAAATAACAATAATATGCATGAAATACAATGTTAAAAATATATCTTTTAACACCTAAAACATCATTTGTATTACATTATAAAATCTTTATACATTCAATCTATTAAGTCCACCTACCAAATTATTCCATCACATGTATCATATGCCCAGCATGTAAGTTAAAATATATATCACAAGCAAAAATCAAGCCATAAGTGTATATATATATTCAATAATCCATTAATTTTATTTTAACCTAATAAGTCCACTTAGTAGTTTTTTTTTATAGCTTCTCAATTTTTTCTTTTTACATAATAAATAACTACATAAGAATTTTTAAATACTCAAACAATATAAGCACATAAAGTAATCAAATAAAATATATATTTTTTATTTAATAAATAAAATTATGATAGAAGAAAAAAAATTTTTATTGATGGTTGGAGATGAAAAAGATGTATGAAATGAGTAGAAGTAAATCAACATGATATTGGTAGTATGGAATATTGGAATATGAAAAAGGGAAAGATAAGGAAATGAAGATTGTAATCAATTCTCAATATTAATAATTGAAAGCAAAAGCTACAAAAGGTTGCTTCCAATAAAGGTAGTTTAATGTCAAAATCTCATTGAAGAAAAGTCCAAACAAATTTGGTGCAGCGTTAAAGCCTTTCAAACGGGCTTCTATGCTTCTGAATAAACCAATCATGCACTTACTGTTTTGTGAGTTTACTGTGGCAAAATTTGTAGAGAAAATTCTGAAATATGTAGAGATATATTATATGATTTTATTGTTTGGGAATGGATAATGACGTTAAGGCTAACACGGGCTAGCTACTCCCAATGTGTGTTACACGGGCTTGCCATCACCAATTTTCATATGTTGTTGCTACTATCCCCGTGTTAGCATGCATGATGGTAAGTTGGTAACCTAGTAGACCCGTGTGTGTTATGATACAATAACCTAAATTTGTAAAAACTCCTATTCGTGTGCAAATGGGTAAAATTTGTATTTAAATTATTTAAATTAAAAAAAAATCCTAGATAATTAGATACTTATCTTGTTCAAGACAATGCTATGTTTCTACTCTGCTAACTACCTCACCATAAATTGGTCATACAAATAAATTTATTATATATTTCTGTGTCCGCATTCGTGTGCAGTAGTGATAACATTAGCCCACAAGGTGGGTGGAGAACCGTTCACCACGTTCAACACACCCCTCTTAGAAAATAATTATTCAAAAGATTATTTATTATTATTGTTACTAGTGTAGCTGTGTACGGTGTACGTATGAATAATGTGCAAAGTTAAAATTTTTATTCATTTTACTAATCCTAACTAAATAATTGAAGATAAATAAGTGTTGTGAAGTGAAGGCATTGAGTCTTACGTAGGGTAACATTGTTGACATCAGAGTAACTTTTATGAACAACAAAATCTTAGAAGAACTTTCGGTATAAAAGTTAGTTCATACCTTGAGAGAGTTCAAGGTTTTATAAAAAAAATTTCAGGTGTTGGCCTCCTAATGTAGAACTTGTAACATAATATCATCATAATTAAAATGCTATTAATTAATCATCGTGATCTTTGAACTAATATTGAAACATATATAAACACATTATATATTACACTCCATGCTCTCTGATCTAGTTCTAATATTAGCACTTCTTAGTTCTCAAAATAACTGTTAAGGGTGGGAAAATCGGGTTTATGTTAATTTGGAATGATAAAGTTTTCCACAAGTTAGAAAAACTTAAAAATTGAGCTTTATTTATTTCAACTTTGGGGTGGAAGCAGTTGGACTTTTGTAATTTGTAAACATTTTTTCTTTCCCATTACCTCTATGATCTTGGCCTCTCTTTAATCAGAGTCTTTTGCGTGTTGACCTTAACAACAACATTACCCAACTTCCCTTTACGGTTCACTCCTACTACATCTTATACTGTAACCTTTTTTCCTTTTAGCTCCTTACAATTATTACACTTTTCTACGTAAAATTGGATATTTCAACATTAATATTTTATCGTGGAAAAGGTGGACGCACTGCAATTGGATACTGATACATTCTTTATTGCACGAATGTGACATTTTCTTAAACCCGTTTTAGACTAATCTAAATTGTTTTATTTGATAATAATATTAGCTGGCTGACAAGGTAATATGCTATAGTGTGAAAAACAGAAAAACAGATAGCAGTCATTCACGGTACAATGTGACACTACGGTAAATAAGAAACAAGTACTATGGTCATCATATATATGTGAATATAATGAAATATTAATGGTGCATCTATTAACCAGTCAAAATTGTAAGGAATATAAGGGAATCATGTTGAGGGGAGGGGTCCCTACCTTGCTTTCATGATATTAAAAACTTGTCCTGCCATGGAAGGAATATATAGAAATCATCATGTTGAATAACGGTCCTACTAAAACTAGTACATCATTTATAACATGCGACGTCCTTGCAAATTATGAGTGCATTTATTATTAGTTACTACCTTTCATCCTCTTGAATCTTCTTTTTAATAAATGCAGACTCCGTATAGCCATTTTGGTTAGTTGGATTTTGATCATGTTGAACCGTGATCAACAAGGCATCTTCTACATACTAGAAAGATAGAGAGATCAAGACCGTAATCAGAAACATTCTCAAGACTTGACCTGAAATTCCATAGCCATATTGGTCAAGGAAAATATTATTTGAATCCTTAATTATAGACACAATATATATATATATATATATATATATATATTTGTGAGTTATTGCGTGCAAGGTTGTCATACTAAGTCTAAGTAAATTCGTGGAGTAGATTTAAATTCGATTCGCGAGTTAACTCTTATATTTAAAATTAAAAATTTTCCATTTCAAAGAACATAATAAGCTAAACTAGTGGTATACTTTAATATATTCAAATGACAATTATCAATGCAATAAGTACAACAACATGGAATACATAAAACACAAATTGGGCTCAAAGATAAGTGAGTGTGTAAGTAAGTAATTTTCTAACTTGAACTCTTAGGGAAAGTCTTCATTTTTGCCAACATAACACAATTTTGGATAAAATTAGATAAAATTTCAAATTCGTTAACTCGCTCATAAACTCGTGAGTTTGAGCGAGTTTATGCGAATTTATCCAAGTTTACACGAGTTCAATTGAGTTTACTTAGGTACGAGTTTAGTGTCGAATTAACTCTATTCCACCACCTAAACTTATGGAGAGTTTATGAATTAAAACTAGAATTTCACAACCATCCTTGCATGTATTACCTATAGTATATGTAAAAGAAAACTCAGTTTCTGGTATAAGTAAAGGAAATTGCATTTCTTTTATATAATGTCAGCTAAATTGAATTCTTGAAGAAAGAAAAAAAAAGATGAATTTCTAGTAAGGACTTAAAGTCAATTTAATATGGTAAATTTGTAGTGGATGAAAGTTGTCAAAATTGGAAAGACTTAAGCTGATGGATAGTTCTATCTATCTCAGTGCTCTAGAAACGGTATTATTAGGCCCACGCGGTTACGAGTTCCTCTAAATTGCTACCGGTTACGCACTTAGACCGTTGATTAAACCAAACAAAAATGTTCTTTATTTTTTGTAATAACTCTCCCCAGCCAGAAGGAATTCTATTAGTTTACTCAATTTCGCGTTCTCTATTCTCTCTTTTCTTTTCAAAATCAAACTTCATTTATTGCCCCTATTAGTCCTATATGCCCTTTTGAGTGATTAAGAGTTCAATGAGATCATCCCAACCGATATTAAATAGCTAAAGTTCAACAACACATTATTGAATTACTTGCAAGTCCAATGCCATCAACATTCGCCTACAAAATCTGACAAGAGAAAGTCAAAAGCTATTGCATTATCCAGCAATTTGCAGCACACAAACTCATCTTTGATCCAAAACCCATTTTGATCATTATAGCTTAATTTCTATATATTACTCCACTTGGATACATTAAGTCCATTTTTGTAATGGAAAAAAAGGAACTGATAATATGTTGAGAGATGCATTTGATAAAGCATAATCATGCTATTTATTAGCTCTAGCCTTTATGCATGTACACACTCTTCAGAATCTATAGTTGAGTGTGTAAGGGTAATCAACATCATCACACTAGGAGAAATCATTGTTAAATTAAAATGATTAATTATAAAGAAGTTGAAATCAAACAGGCTAAAAAAAAAGCTTTTGCAAAACACAACAACTGCTTTTATCAGGAATCAGGCCAACATACTACAAAAACTTTACCATCAAAAAAGTTGTAAAGGGTTCCTCTATAAGGAGGAAGGTCAACATCTACACGACCTTTTCATATTTCTGTTGGTTTGTTTTCATTCTACAAATGAAAGCATCTCAATCCAAATACAATTGCCACTCCCAAATTAAGCAACATGTGATGTACAATCTCACAATAATCTGCAACAGGTGAATTTTAACCACAGCCAATGCATAAAACTAACAACGGTAAAGCTTATGGATACTTGCTTAATGAAGTAAGTAGATCAGTCCAAAATTATCAAAATTCTTATTTCTCTTTATAGATGGAGATGATGTGTTGGAAGAACATTTTAGAAACTTAATTACACATGAAACCAAATAAAGCCAAAAGTATCCGTTCAATCCATTTCAAGCTCACATTATGCCACATCCTGAATTCTATCAAATAAAACGAGGAAAAACAGAAGCTTACTAGTATCTATCACCAAGCAGCTTGGGAGAGAAAAGGCTACCTGCAAAACTATCCTCACTCTTTACGCTCTTTATCAATGAAGTCCTGAAGAGCAATCATTTTGATAGAATTGGACTTCAAACTCTTGATTGCTTCAGCAGTTGCTATAGCTCCATTAACCGTTGTGACAATAGGAACCTTGTAATCCAAGGCCATCCTCCTCAGAGCTAAACCATCAATCCGATCAAGTGCATCACCAGAACTGGTTATCACCATCAGCTGAATGTCTCCATTGGCAATCATGTCACCAGCATGAGGCCTACCTTCATGCATCTTCAGCACTCTCTCAGCTGGGATATTAGCTAATTTAAGAGCATGAGCCGTTCCAGAAGTAGCAACAATCTTAAAACCAGCCTCAACGAAAGCCTTTGCGATCTTCTCAAGGTGAGGCTTCGTTAAATCATTCAAGCTAAGGAACACATTACCAGAGGTTGGTAACTTCTGGCCTGCAGCAATTTGAGCCTTAGCAAATGCAGTATTATACAGATTGTCAATACCCATAACCTCACCAGTACTCCGCATCTCGGGACTTAGAAGCACATCACAGCCTGCGAATTTCGAAAAAGGAAGAACTGCTTCCTTGACAGACACATATTTAGGAATGACCTCTTTTGTGAACTGTATATCATAGAGAGACTTTCCAGACATGACGAGGGAAGCATATTTAGCCAACGGGTGGCCTATTGCTTTTGATACAAATGGGACAGTGCGAGAAGCTCGAGGGTTGGCCTCAAGCAAAAATACCTCCTCTGAATTATTAATTGCATACTGACAATTCATGAGACCACATACATTCAATCGTTTTGCCAATTTTTCAGTCCATGACCTGATAGTCTCCAAGCAAGAAGATGGAACAGTTCTTGTGGGAATTGAGCATGCAGAGTCGCCAGAATGTACCCCAGCCTGTTCAATGTGCTCCATTATCCCACCAATGACCACATTGCCATGTGAGTCAGCTAGTGCATCAACATCAATCTCAATGGCATCAGATAAATACTTGTCAACTAATACAGGGCGTTCTGGATCCACCTCAACAGCAGTTTCAAGGTAACTCACAAGCTTATCATCGCTATATACAATCTCCATTGCTCGACCTCCCAAAACATAGGAAGGGCGAACAACAACTGGATATCCTATCTCTGCTGCAATGGCGAGTGCATCTTTTTCACTCCTAGCAATTCCTCCTTTTGGCTGTTCAATCTTTAATTCATTGAGCATCACATTGAACCTTTCTCTGTCCTCAGCAGCATCTATGGAATCAGGGGATGTTCCCCAAATGCGTACATGGCCAATCCCACTAGCACATGCTGGCTTGTGTTCATCCAGGTATTGTTGTAAGGGGAGAGACAATTTCAATGGTGTTTGACCTCCAAATTGAACAATGATACCATCAGGCCTTTCCAAGTCAATAATGTTCAACACATCTTCAACTGTCAAGGGTTCAAAGTATAGACGATCACTAGTGTCATAATCTGTAGAGACTGTCTCAGGATTTGAGTTCACCATGATTGTCTCATATCCAGCATCCTGCAAATATAAAGGACGATATAGATTGCGTATAAGTAACGGACAGAGCACAGGAAAATTCATCATTTTAAAAGTATATGCCAAACTGAAACCCAGGACACATAACAAGCCGATAGACAAGGCATATAACATTTAAATGCAATATGTCATCAAGACCAAAGGCTTAAATAGAAAATTAACCAAAATTTCATGCAATTCATCAACTTAACCCTCACCTAAGTTAACAGTTTCACTTTTAGAGAAAAGGGGGGAGCGGGAGGGAGAAGCAAGCATAGAGGTAAAGAAGAGTTACATAATCTATTATTAAATTGGTTTCTGAGACGCAAATTTGCAACAGCAATAGAAGAAAACACACCTGAAGAGCAAAGGATGCATGGCAACAGCAATAGTCAAACTCAATCCCTTGGCCAATTCTATTTGGTCCGCCACCCAAAATTAGAACCTTCTTTCTTTTAGTGGGAGCTGATTCACACTCAAAATCATAAGAGGAGTACATATAAGGAGTATTAGCTTCAAATTCTGCAGCACAGGTATCAACTCGCTTATATGCTGGAGTAACACCCAAAGATAGTCTCTTGAACCGAACTTCC
>JASCZI010181257.1:232236-247255 GCA_036250425.1 Stylosanthes scabra | reverse complement strand
AACAACCCCATCCAGGGTATCCCTGTTCCAGTGAGCGGACAGCTTTCTGAAAGGACTCTTGGAAGGTTCGCCCTACTGCCATTGCCTCTCCAACAGACTTCATCTGTGTTGTCAATATTGGCTTTGAACCAGGGAACTTCTCGAAAGCAAACCGAGGAATCTGAAATATAAATAGCCATGGGAGAAAGTATATATGAGATTCAGAAACAAGTTTTAATAAAAATTATCACACTAACAAAAATATTGTCAATGATTCATCAAGATAATATTGATATTTGATAACCTAGGATAAATGCCGGGAGATTCAGAACATAAAAAGACACTATTTCAACAACCAAGAATTTTCTACAAGGATAAAAAGGGATGTAAATGTTCAACAACAAAACTACATTTGAAAGTGAAACTGCAGGATGGAATTATCAAGTCACTAACCTTTGTAACCACATAATCTATGGAGGGCTCAAAACTTGCTGGTGTCTTTTTTGTTATATCATTTGGAATTTGATCCAGCGAATAGCCTACAGACAACTTGGCTGCCATTTTTGCTATCGGAAATCCAGTAGCCTTTGATGCGAGGGCAGATGACCTAGAGACTCTCGGATTCATCTCAATCACCATCACCTCACCATTCACAGGGTTGACAGCAAACTGCACATTGGACCCCCCACATTCCACCCCAATCTCTCTAATTATAGCAATTGAATAATCTCGAAGGCGTTGATACTCCTTGTCAGTTAGGGTCTGTGCAGGTGCAACAGTGATTGAGTCACCGGTATGAACTCCCATGGGATCAATATTCTCAATGGAACATATAATAACCACATTGTCAGCCAGGTCCCTCATAACCTCAAGCTCATACTCCTTCCACCCCAACAAGGACTTCTCAATCAAAACCTGATTAGTCAAACTAGCAGCAATCCCAGCCTTGCAAATCTCTTCAAACTCCTCCCTATTGTAAGCAATCCCACCACCCGTTCCACCTAATGTAAAAGCAGGCCTAATGATCAGCGGAAACTCGCCAATCTCATTGGCAATTTCCATACACTCCCTAATGGTGGTTCCAATCCCAGAAGGCGGGGTCTTAATCCCTATGTTCTTCATAGCCTGCTTAAACAAATCCCTGTCCTCAGCCTTCTTAATGGCCTCTAGTTTCGCCCCAATCAATTCCACACCGTATTTCTCCAAGGCGCCGCTCTCGGAGAGCGCCACGGCAAGGTTGAGGGCGGTCTGGCCACCCATGGTGGGAAGCAGAGCGTCAGGGCGCTCCGCTTCGAGAACCTGCTCAACCAACTCAGGGGTCATAGGAGTAACATAGGTCCTATCAGCCATTTCAGGATCAGTCATTATAGTAGCAGGATTTGAGTTGATGAGAATAACTTCATAGCCTTCCTCTTTGAGAGCCTTGCATGCTTGCGTTCCACTGTAATCGAACTCGCATGCTTGACCAATAACGATTGGTCCAGCTCCAAGGATGAGGATCTTCTTTATGTCCGTCCGTTTTCCAACCTTTGGCGCGGTTTCAGCAGCAGGAGCGGCAACAGCTGCTGCTGCAGGGGCCTTGGATAAGGGGCGGTGTCCATGAGAACAGAAAATGGAGGTTGTAGGAAGGGGGAAGATGCGGGTTGGGAAGGTTGATTTTGGAGCGAAAGGTTTGAAGTGAGAAGAAGAGGAGAAAGAAGGGGAATGGGAGAGGAAGGTGAGAGGGAGTTTGTCGAGGTGGGTAATGCAGTGTCTCATGGCCATTAGGGTTCAGCGACGAAGGAAGGAGGCGAAGGGAGAAGGAGGGTTTAGGGTTTTTGAGAGAGAGTGAAGTAATTGAAATGATGAGAGGGATTTTTTTTTTATATTTTTTTTAATGGTTTTGATGGTCCTCCGTCGCCGTCAAGAATTGATTCTGAAACCGCAAACGACAAATAAATATAAGCCACAGAAGTTACAGCTTACCCAAAAAACCAAGAAAAAGAAACGGAGAATCAAATGGGAAATAAACACATTCATGATTTACAGCAGCATCATAATAAATTTGAAGCAGTTGCATAAAAAAAATTATAAACGCATTCACTGCTTTGCAGCATCAACATAATAAATTTGAGTGAACATAAATTGAAGCAGCAGCAGCATAAAAAATTGAAAACAAATACCTAAACAATTGAAGCAGCAGTAGCATAAAAAAACAAGATGAGAAGCGGAGAATCAAAGGTGTATAGAAATAAAGATGGAGAAATGCAAATGATGGAATGCAAGCAGCAGGAATATAAGCTCAAAGATGTCATGCGCATAAAGGAGAAGAAAAGTATATTAAGGTTTTACAATTTTCAGAAACTACAAACATCAACTCACAAAGGCTCGGACGACGGCAAGGTGCGTAAGAGAGTTGAGAGAGAGTGAGGTTGAGGGAGGCGGGTTGTGTATTGTTGCTGCTGAGCCTGAGGGTGGAGTGGAGGCGGGTATGGGTTTTAGTGGATTAGCTGGGCCTACTCTTATAAACCCATCTCTAAATATAAAATGCAGAATTCCCATTTTTGGACATGGACGCCATGCCATGTAAGGAAGTAAAACATTTCCTGCCTTAATTTTTGTTATTCACAAATCTCTTAACATAACTAACTCTTAATATGTAATTATTATAATTTAGACACCAAAAATATAATTAGTAGTAAATTTTTTTTGGTGACTATAATTAGTAGTAATTTAAGTACCCCTTGTGTTTTTCCTTTTTTTTTAATATTAAATTACAAAATTGATAGTGTAAAAACACTGCTGTTAACATTTTTCTCTTAATCAAAACTTCTACGTTGTAAATAAATGAAAGAAAAAATTAATAGCAAAGTTCTTTAGGTTTCGAGCTTTGTTAAGGAAAGATTGATAAATTAATATTAAAACTCTTATTAGAATAGTTTAAAAAATGTGAACTAATTAACAATTTTAACTTGAAAGATCCAAATTTAATTTGAGTTTAAAGAATTGGAATTTTTTCACTATTTGGCTCTTCCTGACTAAATCAAATCCCTATTTAAGCTATTTTGCTCTGTTTTCAAAACAATCTTGAACAGAGGAGTATGTGAAACATATCATTTGTTTATGGTCATGGATATTACTCTTTTATGGATTTATATGAGTAATTAAAAACACTTCTACTTTCAATTCACAAATTAAATAAAGCTGTGAATCCATAATCTCATTCTCAGTAATTTACAAAATGAGTAAATAATTACTCCCACACACCCCTAGCAGAAAGCAAGCACATGATCCATAATATAGTAGTTAATCCCAGTTACAAAATCAAACCAAATTAAAGTTACAAGTCTTTAAAACAAATAAACCCTGGGAGCAACAAAATGAAGTAGTTAGAGACTAGAGATGAAAGGCGCTGGGTTGTGTCTTTGTCATCCTTGCTTCACCATAGGGCTCATCATTGTCCATCCTGCGGTTGTTGCGGTAGGCGGCGTAAGCCACCACGTAGAGGATGACAAGGATGATCATGACAACAATGTTGAGCACGGACACCTTCCTCCAGCTCTTCTTGAGGCTGGCGAGGACGCCGGCCTTGCATGAGTCGCATGAATAGCAGAGCATCTGCTGGTCATTGCTCCACCGGGTGCAGTCAGGGTCGGCTCCAACCAAGCCTCCACCTTGGTTCCACACTGTCTCGTTCACGTACACATAACCACACTCTGTTGGCGGCTTGCAGCAACCAGACTGCAATAAATTAACAATACTATTAATTCAAAGAATTAATTTACGTGTATTGCTGTGTATTTATATTTTTTTATATTGTAAATGAAATATATAAAAATATATAATAATATATATAATATTGTGGTAATTGAAATATATTTTTGTTTCTTGTGAAAACAAAAGAAATAGCTTGAATAATTCGTGTAATCATTAATTATTATCCGCAACGTGGCCGGTGAGTCATGGTAAGAGGCCCCAAATAAATGGATAATCATGTCACACTCATACAGCAAATAAACCCGCATTATGCAATATTAATCATGCCCTTTAAGAAATATCTTTCCATCATACCCTATGTGTCTGTCACGGTATTAATCCTGTCAAGGTGATATTTCAACATATGTGATGGTGACTTCAGCAACGATGCTGATCAACTACAGATTTTACTAATACAATCTTATCTGCTCATTTAAGCTTTTTAATCTCTCTATCAATAATAATGTTGCTACATTCTAATGTCCTTTGCGTAAGCTTATAGTTTCTTATTTCAATTTTCCTTTTTAAAAAAAATAAAATTGTTGATACTATATTGAGATGGTGTTCTAAAATTCTAAGCATAACATGGGTCGCATGCGAGTGATTGGTGCAGTGACACAATTTTCGGTGCTTTTATGAGTAGTCAAAGCCCCCAGCAAAGCCCACGTGCCGTAGGGTACGGTTATCTTATTCTACATACACACTACCACCGTCCAGATCTACACCCATCCAATCCCATCTAATTAAGTGCATGCACAACTAAACTATTTTTCTACCCTACACCCATACTTCATTTAAAAGCACAAAGCCTAAACTTTATAGGAATCATAAATGAATAACAAATAAATTACTTCAGGATATCAGTTGTATACATGAAGAACTAATTACTCCTGCACTATTTTTTTAATTTTAATTTTGAGTTGAGATATATTATTTTTGTACTATACAATTATATATAAATATTAATTGTTAAGATATATTATATATTGTATTCATGTATTTTATTTTGTGTTAATTTTTATATTCTTCATATTATAAATGAAATATATGAATATGTATTATTATTATTGAAAAAAATAATAGTTTTTAAATTATTAATAAATTGTTTTTATATAACAACAATATGCACACTAATCAACAAAAATAACTTAAAAAGAACTACTCTCCAAAACCTAGCTAGCAAGCTATAAGCAGCTAGTTTAGCTATAAGTAAGAATTAATTTATTATTTTAATTTGAATTATCTATCAACAAGAATAAGGAAGGAAGGAATGATGAAGATGATTGAAATCTAGATTAACAAAAAAATTGAAAGATAGATACCTACCTGAATAGGAGAAAGGGTTCTTTGGTAGAACATATCAGCAGTTTCAGGAAGAGGAGTAGAAAGCTTAGCACAAACTTTAGAATCCCTAATACAAGAGCTTATCTTGGGCCAATAAGTGTCACTTGTAACCCGCTCCTCCAACCAGCCCGAGTAGTCCTGCAGGTAGTAATCCAAGTAGGCCCGGTTCGGTACAAACCGGCCCGATCCCTTTTCAGTGACCACGTATGCGAACACTATGAACCCTATGAGCACCGCGATGACTATGAACATAACCACCAGGTATAGCCTCATTAGGAAGGTGTTCCGGTAACAGGCGCCGGCGAAGCCCGCCAAGGAGACCACCATGATGGTGATCCCGATGATTATTAATGGCCACTGGAGGAAGCGCATGCAGTCGGTGTTGTTGGCTCTGCTGCTCAGCCATATTCCGCCGCCTAGGATCGGAACTGAGAGAAGGAACGTCAAGAAGTTCAAAACACCGATCAAGTGGTTGCTGGTTCTCATGATGATGAGTTGTGGTGAAAGTGTGGTGCAGTGTGTCGTATTTATTGCAACACAATGGGGATTAATATATTAATTAATATAAAACGACAAGTCCCTGTGCATAAACGACAGGTGTGCTGTGTGCATTGGATTCTGTTCATATTCATTCATTCATCCTCATGCTACAAAATTACTCCACTAACCTCATCATACATCATACAAATACTCATAAGTCAAAACTCATAATATAATAATTTATTTATATTTCTTTTGTTTTGTATATTAAAAGCAACTAACATGTTAAGTTATTTAATAATAATTTAGTTATCATCTTTAATCAAATACGCAAATGAACTATAACTTATAACTTATACTGCCAAAATAATGAAGTATACGCGCATTCAAAATATAGATATCGACAGCGACATTTATAAGATGTAAGAAATTAGTATGGTCTGTTGAGATATAATATCCTTCTAAACAAAAAAAGCTACTGAAATATTTTTTTTTAACAAAGGAAATAAACTGCCTATATATATATATATATTTTTTTTATTTCTATTATATAAAGATTGAGTAGTAATAAGAGCATCTTCAATGCTAGTATTAATTTTAAAATTATTTTTGGTCCTACAAGATGTCATGTAAGTATTTATGAGACCATATATGATTTGAGATAAATATGAAATTTATTGTTCTAATGGTTGGTTTTAATTTAATATCAATTCGGGTCTCACAGCATACCATTTAATGAACCTGCATTTAATCAGTTCTACACATGATACATTCTAATTGGCATTCATTCAAAGTGATACGGTATCAACTTAGTGATACTGATACACTTTCCTTATTCAATCCAATGCATAATTTAATATCAATTCAGTTCATTTATCATTTCAATAAAATTTGATACCAAAAAAATTCCATTGGAGATGCTCTAATGCATGTGCGCGACATGTGTCAATACCTCAAAAAATTCTTTATAAATGTTCATTTCTCTATTACGTTGACACATGTCATAACCTAAGTGACTTCCATCAATGCATCATTATATGTTGGAGCATGTAAGTGGTCCAATATACTAAGGCTACTAATAATAAATATTCCACTTTATTTTTCAATGAATTAATAATAAATATTGCTGATAATAATAAATAATGTGGTCCATTTAAAAAAATTACTAATAATAATAATAATAATAAATTAAAAATATTCAACTTTTTTCGTAAAATTATTTTTTTTTAATTTTTATGTTATTTCTATTATATAAAAATTCATATTCATACTATATAAAGATCAAATAGTTATATTGTCATTGTGCAACATGTGTCAAGACCTTAGCAAGCTCTTTACAAATTTTCCTTTTTATGTTATGAAATTAATTTAAAAAATTAAAAAAAAATTAATTGTACTAATGTTAAGCAAGTTGTTTTTATCATTCTTATTTTATCACAACATAAATAAGTTGATGTACATCCCACTTCAATTGTAGATTGAAAGATATGTGACCCATTCCATTCATTCAAATAACTCACTCTGTCTACGTGTAAACTATCTAATAATAAATAACTAATAAAAATTGCATACACCAAAATAAATATTAGTAAAATAATAATAAAATTTGCTTAACATAAATGAAATTGTTACGGTAAGATAGCTTAGTTAAAAACTGATGCAATTTTGAGTATCCGGCCAACCCGCCATTACTAACCTAGTTTATATGAATCCTTGACATTTTGTTTTGATAAACTTTCAGGCTCCAACTTTGAGTGAGAGAGTTGCCACATGCGACGTGTATTTCAATTTTCAAATCACTTTTACGTACTTTATCGAGTTTATGATTCTCTATTCAAACTTACACAATAATAATAATAATAATAATAATAATAATAATAATAATAATAATAATAATAATAATAATAAATTTCAGTTTACGGTGTAGGATATCCCAAGTTCCAACATATTTCCAGAAAAAAAAAAATTTAAGCCAGCCAGCATGAACAAAACTTAGGCTTAAGCAACTCCAATGTTTCTTACGAATATTTTCTTGATAGCCTCAAGGTTCACGTGAGGCCAACCATAGCTGATAGATAGATAATGGTAACAGATATATATAACTAATACATTAATGATTCTACTAACACAATTTTCTATAATAATAAGTTAAGAACTGTACAGTATCTTATATAAGTAATAAGTAAAAAAAATGAAGAAATTGAGCGTGAAACTTAAGTATAAATCACTGCACATTCACAAGATATTCTGATCTGGTCAATCTCAATCTTAAGTCTCTTGCTAAGCGTTCATATTATGATAGTCAAACCTCTGTAAATTTAGCAGTTACTAACTTTTTTTTTAGTGTGTGAAAGTTGTTTTTGTACCGTCCATGTAGTTTATACATAACCAATAGATCTAACATTGTAAAAATTAGAAAAATAATGATGTGAAGTTCAAATAATGTTGTTATCTACACAAAATTGCAATAATTCTTATTTTTGCTAATATTTTCCCAATTCTCCTTTTACTCAGTTGGTGACTACTTCACGGTGAAAACTGAAAAGTGTAGTTCCATTTTTGGTGATTTAATTAAGCTTTTGTTTGACTTAGTTAAATTAGGTGAACAAGGCCTTAGTTCAGTTCATCACGTGACAGCCCTTCACCAAACATAGCCAATCATTAATATTAGGTTGATATATATATAGGCCAGGCCTCTTGCAAGTTGAATGGGCCAATCAATCAATAACAATGTTAAGAATGAAATGTCCCATTTAATTTTTCACCTCATTACAAGGTTTAGCATTTCCCGTAAAAAAAAAAAAGGTTTAGCATTTATACGCACCCAAGATATTAGTTTACTGGTGATAATCTTTGCTTAGCTTGCTCGTAATAGATGCACCCGAGTTCGAAATTTGACCCAGGTCGAATGGCAAATGAAAACTTAATGTTGTGTGTTTGTGATGTTATAGAAAACTGTTTAATTGAAGTTACAAATTTAATTGTAATTTTTTTTCATAATATATATATATATATATATATATATATATATATATATTAAATTGTGATTGATAACTGATAAGCAGATATTATGAAGTAATGTAGATGCCAAGAGAAGCAGTGATATCCGGGTAGCCCAAGAAGCTAAAAGAGCCCATCTTGTAACATTTATGCGTTATTATAATGTTTTATGGACGGAAGAGGTCCTACTTGTGACACCACTTTCCCCACCACTCACTATAATTTGTAACTTCATCTTTTCCTTTGTTTCCACTCTCTATATTTGCATAAGCCTCCTGCATTCTTCTTCTTCTTCTTACTACATAAGATAGAATCAAGAAGCTGATACATACACAGCATCATCATATATATATTTTCTCATCACAAGATGCCAAAAAGGCTTAGAAACGAGTGTAATACTTCAGAGATAAGGGTAGCCACTAATAACTAGGTAAGACTCATTATATTGCCTTGTCCTTTCTTACTTAATTTGCATTAGCATTATTGTTGTTGTTGTTATGCTATGACTTCATTTCAGGGGGGAAATGCAGGAGATATGTAGCACTAGTCAAACACAATGCAAGTTCATACAAATTATAATTTTACTCTGTTACTTGTTGTTGCCTTTCATTATAGTCTGTTTAACTTGGAATTTTGAATTCCCTTCCCTCCTTCTCCGGTCCACTTTTCTTTTCATCTTTTTTAAAAGTGATTACACAAAATGAGAGTTTTGCTAATTAATTATTTCTTTTTATGCTCTATGGTTGTTGGAAGTAATAATAATAAGCACTCCTTTCCATTTGTACTTAATGCTGCATATATATATATATATATATATATATATATATAAATAAAATAAAAAATTAAGTTGAATGCAGTCCGGCCAGTCCCCTTGATTAGCTTGGGGAGTAGCAGCAGCAGCAAGTTTTTTAATAATTTTCTCTTGATTCTTCATTTATTGAATTCTCTTGCATAAGTTTTCTAGTTTGCTCTTAAATTAGATCTGAATATGTAATTGCTTTATTTGTGGTGTGAACGATAATTCTTAGTAGAAGTGATTTTCAATGTTTTTTTTTTTCTTCTTTAATGTCATGTCAGCTATAAAAAATCACAATCATGATTTTTCAATTTGTTTGTTTCCCCTTCCACGTTGAAAATATTACGGAAAAGTAGTGTCAAAGGGAAAGAGCCAAGTGTCCTTTTCGCTTTTGGAATTTGGACTTGATATTGAAGTAACGCACATATAAATTTTCTATGTGTCATTACAAAAATGCCATTGTACATTCGTGTGATTTTATTTTATTTTTTGCCCTTACCCTGTCCACTGGTTTCTATCATGAATCATGATCATCCGAGAATGAGATAGACATACATTTGGACGTGTTTGTAATTTCATGCACTGTTGTTGTACGTCCCTTCTTTAATGTAATCATTAACTTGTTTGAAAGACCTTGTCATGTTATTATTGTCACCATCTATCTATGGTAAAAACAATATCTGATTATATATTTTTATTTTGTCACAGTTAATGCTAATTACAATTTACAAAGTGAAAATTGCAGTAAGCAGGTATATATTTGATTTGATGTATTTATGATGGCATGATGCAAAGCACAGATTGTGCATGAAGCTATTTAATATGTTCATGTCTGATTGGGCTTACATTGGATTCCATTGTCTCAGTTTGTGGCATACAAATTCTGAAAGTTACAGTGGTTGTGGGTCAGAGGAGCATTCAAGTATAGCAACTCAACGGACCTAATTATTGTTAACGCGTTTCACTTTGTTCACACATAACATAACCCACTTAAACCATGCAGATGCAGACCCCAAAGACAAGGTAATCTTTTATTTCAAACTTTGCTTCACTATATATATATCTTGCTATTTCAAAATTCATTTTTCGTTACTTCAAATTCAAATCTCATTTTGATGTAAAAACTTTAGTCCAAAATTTTAAAAAGTTTTCACATGGTGAGCAAACTATTCACTTATATAATTAACTTTTTGGAAGTGTTTTAAGTGTATAATGTTTTAAATCATGGTATACCTGAAACGCTTATTAACTTTTTTGTTGCCATATTTTATAGGAAGGATTTTAGATATAATCGGAAACTCCGATGTTCCTGCGTTTTTAGTCGTCGATCCTAATCATATATATATATTTTATAATTAAATTCAATTAAAATCAACGGCTAAAAAGAAAGGAACACCTGATTCCCGATTATACTTCAAACGCCTCCGATATACTAATGACTAATGAGTTATCATTTTGTATATATAATATGAACAAGGGATTGGTGTTCTTCTTTTGGAAATTCATTTAACTGCGTTACGTTATATATAAACCATATGCTTTCATACATAGCATCAATATATCTGTGCGTTACATAATTAATGGGCCTTCATTTTATGATACTCATTCCAGCTATATATAGCACTAGTACTTATAACTGTGTGCAAGAATGGTTGGCTTGGATTATCTATCTAACACTATGAATGGAGTAATGGAAATTGTAAAAAGAGTAAGCCAGCTCAGAATTGAGTGTGGTATGAAGACATTGCTTCAGCCATCTATGGCAACAGCTTTTAATGATTCATAACTGTGGTTTGGTTTCAGGAATGGCTCATCTGAGGTGTCTCAGAAGGTGTCCCCTCGTGGCGGCATGCGGCAGCTCAGGCCTTCTGGGCTCTACATTGATTCTGCATCAACATTAAATCAAGTTCACAGAACAACATCCAAGGATAGAAGCCCTAAACTCATTGAAAGAAGATCACCTAGAAGCCCTGCCCCTGAGGTATCACTTTCTTTCATCTTATTATAACTCTTAGAAACAAGAGACTACTGAAGAGAATGTATTATATGTATTCTGAATTGTGAAATATACAATGTACAAAGAGGTATTTATAGGTGCTAGAGAAATCAAAGCCATAAAAGTATAATATCCTACAATAAATATACAGATATGCTAAATAATATAAATTATACTAACTGATCCTAAATGATTCTTAATTAACCTAATTATTCTCTAACAATAACGCTGTCTACTTAGCAATAAGGAAGCGTTTCCAATATACTGGGAACACCGATGTTTCTCTGTTTTTAGCCGTTAATCTTAATTAATTTTATTGATAAACGATATATATGATTAAGATTAGTGGCTCAAAACACAGAAACATCGATGCTCCCAGGTATATCGGAAACGTTTCCAGCAATATGTTATGTCTTGGAACTTGGAACCTTTTGCAACAATTTTATGTTATCTCATCTTTTTAATTCTATTAATCTTTATTTTGTTGGTGGTGTTAGATAGCTATTAAATGGACTCTTTAAAGAGAGTTGATGGCATTATTGATTCCATTTATGTGTAAACTGTAAAGTTTGATGGCATATTCATTGTATATGCAACAATTGTGAGTGAAAGTTTTGTTTACATGTTTCTGAGCCTCAATTGATTCCTTTGGTCTTTATGATTTTGGTGTTTGTAATTGTGTTAGAGGAAAAGGCCAAGCAGAATACCTGAATTGGAATCTCAGGTTTCTCATCTGAGAGAAGATTTGAAGAAAGTGAGGGAGCAGCTAAGATTATCTGAATCATGCAAGAAACAAGCTCAACAAGAAGCTGAGGAGTCCAAGCAAAAACTCTTTGCCTTGTCTCTCAAACTTGAAGAATCACACCAGCAAGTTCTAAAGCTCACTGCTGCCAATCTTGAAGACCATGAAGGTGCATGGCAATCCAATCTAGAAAATTCCCTTACATCTTCCATGATTGAAATCCACAAGCTCAAGGATCAACTTGAATTGGTGGCCAATTGTGAGAACTCACAGTCACAGATACAGTTTGCAGAATCATCAGATTTTGAACTACTAAATTTGAAGGAAAACTTGGCAGAATCTCTTTGTATTGTGAACAACATGAAAAACAAGCTCAAGGATTGCAAAGTGTCATCTCAGGCAGAACCTTTGGTTGATGAGACTTTGCGAAAACTCGAGGCTGCTAAAAGAACTGTGGAGTTCTTGAGGGCTGATGCTGCTAATTCTGCTACAGAAATAGACCAATCTAGAATTAGAGTGAACTCACTCGAATCGCATGTAAGCAAACTCGCATCCGGCATAATTAGTAGCAAAATTATCCACAATGTGAATCTTCTTGATGATCATAACCATAAGCATGAAGGTGAAAATTTGGAGAAGCAAGAGGGTGCTATGGAGTTAGAAAGGCTGAGGTGTGCCATGGAGACTGCTGAGACTAAATACCATGAGGAACAGATTCGGAGCACGGTTCACATCAGAAAAGCATATGAATTGATGGAACAGATGAAATTAGAATCAAGTCAGAGGGAGTCTCAATTAGAGGGTGAACTTAGAAGAAAGAAAGCTGAGATTGAAGATTTGAAGGGTAACTTGATGGACAAGGAAACTGAGTTGCAGTGCATTTTGGAGGAGAATGAGAAGCTGAATGCAAAGCTTGAAATGAACTTGTCATCACAGAGAAAACATGAAAATGAACTCGAGATGGAGATTCAAAGATTGAATGAATGTGTTGCTGAAATGAAGGCAAAGTTAATGGACAAGGAAACAACACTTGAGAGGTTATCAGAAGAGAACCAAGTGCTGAAGAATATGGAATTCAATAAGGTACTGAGTGAAAGTGTTGCTGCTGAAATTGAGGCAGCTAAGGCTGTGGAATGCGTGGCGGCGGTGAAGCTTGGGATTGCAATGGAGGAGGCAGACCGGAGCAACCAGAAGGCGGCGAGGGTCGCAGAGCAGCTGGAAGCAGCACAAGGATTGAAGTCAGAAATGGAGGCAGAACTTAGAAGGGTTAAGATACAGTGTGATCAATGGAGAAAGGCTGCAGAAACTGCTGCTTCTCTGCTTTCAACAGGAAAGGATAAACTCTCTGAGAGATCATTGTCTCTTGACAACAAATACAATAATATCCCTCTGATGAATAATAACAAGTATGAGTCTTATTGTGATGATATCATCATTGATGATGATGATGATGATGATGATGATTTCCACAGAAAGAAATATGGCAACATGCTTAAGAAGATTGGGATCTTGTGGAAGAAGCCTCAGAAATAATTGTCCACTCTCTTGATTCATGGAGAGCTATGAATATGTAGTAGTACATCAGCATTTTGTGTTGCTTTATAATTTGGATTTCATCTTCATGTGTTTCTCAATGTTTTTCAGATTCTCCTTCTCCTAATTTCACCACCTATAAATATATCTAACATATATAATGCAGTTGCTAAATTTTGTTCACTCTAAATTAAGAATGCATCTTTGAAAAAAGAACATCTTGGGAGCAATAGTACTGAAAATCACATACAGTACTATAAGTGCATGCTTCAACTTTGGGTTTTGAATCTTCAGGATAGTAATTGGTCCCACTTAACCCAGCAATAATGTGAGCCTGATCTGTATAACCCCCTAAAGTACTGTGATGCTTTGGGCCCGTTGAAGCTTTTCTACTTTGGATTTTTGTTAAAAAAAAAATAATAATAAAACCACATGTTTGCTAGAATCTGAAACATTCTTTGCACAACATACTTCTTATTAAGTCTGTCTGGAATATTTTGTACATAGCACCATTGGACAAAGCCTACAAAGCTTAGAAGGTGAGCAACAAATTTAAAAGACTATTATTTTGCCAATCCCATGTACTAGTGATAAAGAGGAGTGCCTCAAAGCCTTAGAATCCGAGTTCGAGACATGACATTTGCACTTAAGGCCATAATTTAAGTGGTGATTTTCTAAACCTTATAACAAATGCATTCGGGCCCTAATCTCAGCAGTGGTCGAGCGAAAAATGGTTTGTTGGGTGTGTGAGTGTGCAAAGTGTATGAGTTTCCTGATGTAAACCAACTAAACATGGAAGATTAAGACACGAAGCCCAAACCAAAGAGTTAAGAGATCCACTTGGTTGTTGAAGTGATGATAAGAGTTTAAGAGAGAAATAATGACCAAGCTTTCTATGAAGTTTTATGATTTGTTGTTATCCAAGTCTGGCCCATATGGTTTATGTGAGGACAAAACTTTGTGATATTCTGGAATCAAAAAAAAAAAAAAACTTTGTGATATTGATCTTATCGGAACTACTACATTACAACACAAGCCAAACCATTTCTTCAACTTCAGTTCTACTATTTCACACCATTAATTAAACAAAAACGACAAACCATGCAAAATAGCAACCTGTCTCTTTTCAAACTTTAATACCTCCAAATCAAAGTAACCAAACAAAACAAAAGTCCTAGTGCATAAAATTATTGTGAACAATAAACTTATAATAATAATGATACATGTGACTTTATTTTGTGTATAGAGAATAAAATAGGATATAATGAAATTCATGAATATATGTATGTATTATTCTGTTTGTCAAAAAGAAAAGTCCATAGGAGAAGGATGTGTGTGTGTGTAAGGAGTTGTAATATAATAGTGAGGCAGAGTCTGACATGCATATAATTTTGAAAGTGATTAGTGGCTGTGC
>JASCZI010181257.1:218300-232226 GCA_036250425.1 Stylosanthes scabra | reverse complement strand
TATCCAACGTTGGATTTGGTCAGACATTTAAAGGCAAAGAGAGATGAAAATCATTCCCGAACTTGCCGCTCATGCCTTCACTGAATTTTCTAAATTCCTTTTGGAAACACGAGAAATTCTTGCATTCTCATCAAAGCTCAATCCTACTAGCTACTATACAACACTACCTAGCTACCACCTACTACTGTCATGTCATACACTACTACTACTAAGACTATACTCACACGCCATTTCTCTATTCTATACACTTTCAGTAAAATAGTAACTTCTATTTCTCCATGCATGTTCTTGGAATCTACTTTGGCCTAGTAAGCTCAAATTATGGCAGAATTAGAATTTCTTGAAATACTCTATATCATCATCAATAATTCAAAACCCGAAGCACCTGAAAATATATCTGATTCGATTCTAACACTAGTTCATACTTCAAACATAACTCAGATTCACCCTGAACCAAATTAATAACTATTAGTACTATACGAAAAACATCACTCTCATTCTCTCTCCCCGTTACATGTCAAATAAGGAAAATTGCTGCTTTTTACTGTCAAAAACATATTATTAAAAATAATTAACAAAAAATAAGAAAAGAAATTATCTTTTATACTATTAAAAAGAAACTCAAAATATAATACAAACTTGTTCTCAGTATTATCTGCAACTTCATCTTTTGGTTGTTGGCAAACAAATCAGAACTTTCATTAGTCTATTCACCAATAAAAAAGAGAGAGCAATACAAAAAATCCCATATATAATTTAAGCAAACTACAAAGAAAAAAAAAAAAACAATAAAAGAAAAGAGAGTGGATTGATCATTGATGAGATCCAAATCCCTATTTAACCCACACCTACTAATAATAACTAAAGATGATTTAAATTAACTAATTAATAATTAAGACTAGTCTTTTAGTAGTTAAAAGCTATAAGGTGATGAGAGGAAAATAATCAGCAGTGCCTGATTCATGATCTCTCTTACATTAGAGGACTATGGAGAAGGCCACCATGCCAATTTGAAGATGTGAAACCATTCCAAGTTGTTCTAGCTGAATCAAGTTCACCCATCATGTTTGTGTCCCCATTACTATGATTATTGTTGAGGTGATGCCATGGAAAGCCACCACCACCGAGAACCTTATTAGTAGCTTCACTGCAAAGCTCTTGCTTCATGGTGCTGACACTCATTGCTTGAGTTGTTGCTGCATTGCTCATCTCTGAATCATAGTTGTTGTTATGATTATTATTATTAGGTAGCAACATGTCTCCACCATGAACAGCACCATTGTCCACAACCTCACCCATGTCTCCATTCCCATATGAATAGTAGAGATGATTCTGATGAAGAGCACTGTTACTGTTATTATTGTTTGCTTGGAATCCGGTTCTAAGTGCTTCCAAGAAACCATTGTTGGTGTGGGTAGTGTTATTAAGGCCTTGATTTCCAAGAATATCACAAAGGGAGCTTGTGGGGTTACCCAAGATTGAGAGATCATGATCATCAAAAGGCATTGTTTGCTTGTGGAGCCTTGCAAGTGCTAAGGTGAGGTCACTGGGGGAAGAATCATAAGCCAGATGAGGGAAAGCAGAGATGAGTGGATTATTAGGTGATGTGATGAAAGGATGATGATCTTGATGATGAGGCCTCCTTGAAGAAGAGGGTGCATGTGCAGGTGAATTAGATGAAGATGAAGTTGCTGAAGAAGAAGAAGAGTTAGAAGATCTCTTGTTCTTCCTGCAGCCACCACCAACAGGAACATTCCTGAGTGTTCCTCCTTTGGTCCAGTATCTTCTGCAAGATTTGCAGAAGTACCTTGGCTGAGAGAGGCTGTAGTTGTTGTAGTAGCAGAATTTGGTGTTGGTAGAGTCACATCTTGGACATTTGAGTGCTTGTTCTGGCTGTGGCCTTGGCTTCCTCTCTACTACTTGATGTTGCTTTGTTGATGAACATCCTCCTATCATGTTCTCCAGTGTCTGGTTTGATGACATTTCCTGCAATAAATTCATCAAACAATTTTGTTAACAAACTTCATTAATTACTTTGCCCTAGCTAACTTTGTATGTATCACACCGGAGAGATCAATAATATAATTAGAATATATATAGATAGGGATTAGTACGGATCTTGTTGATTGTTGTTCCATGTAGAGAGAAAGAAAAGAGAAGAGAGAGTGTAAGAAGAAATGAGAATATATATGGTACCTGGTGGTGTTGTGCACTAGAAGGATCCATCCATACACAAACAGTTAGAAGATGGAAGAAACGGTTGCTTTAATTAGCTTTTGTTTTGTTGTTTTGCTTGTGTTTTGTGTATGTGGTATATGTGAAGGAAGAAGAAGAAGAAGAAAAGGGAAAGAGTACTTGTAAGAAAGAAAGAAAGAAAGTAAAGAAAAATGAAAGTAGAGAGAGTGATATGATGATGAGGTAATGGAAGGCACAGGGTGAGGGTGCTTCCCTACTTATATATAAAATTCAAGCAACCAAGAAATGCAATCCAATCCCAAGAGAGAGAAGATAATGATGGTTTATGCCGTACAATAGGCTCGATCAAGTTGCCTTGCACGCAGAGAAATCCCATTCATTCTATCAATCTCTCTCTCTCACACACAAAATAATACATTCTACTAAAATAATAGTTTTTAATTATTAAATAATCACTATTTTATTATGTATATTTTGTGTAGATTCCACTATTCATACATTTACATCAAATTAATACTCTATATTAATATGTTAAGCATTTTTTATTATTTGTGGTCCATCTTAATAATAATTTTATTTTATATAAGTGTAAATGAAATAATATTAAAAAATTAATAATATTAAATGTATCATTATACACATATTTAGCAACATAGAAAAATATAAATATTGACACAGAAAAAATATAAATATTTTTGTACTAATATTTATATTTTTTGTGTTGCTAGATGATATATACAGATATGCATAATGATACACATAAATTAATTCATAAAAAAATATGAATAGTATTATTATTATTTTGCATAGTGTGCAGCTGCATCACCAGTTCATATATACCAACCATAGAATTAATTATATAAATAAGACCTCAAAACTCATTACACATATTTTAACATACACCATTAAAAAACAACAAATTAAATAATCCATCATAAATTACAATATTACTAATTGTTATTAATTAAAAATAGGAATTAGTTAGGAGAAGTGAAGTTGCATAGGAGAGTGGGGTCCATATGTGGAGTGGATGCAACTATTAGGTGGAGCCCACGGCGGTTGGACTGGGCAGGCCACTGGTGGTCCCCACTCATCCACCACTGTGTCTCCACTTCTTCAGAATTCATCTCTCTCAGCACTCTCAGCCCCCCAAAACAAACATAAACATGTATTATTCTTTGCTCCTCCTCCTCGCCACCCTGCATTTATTATTAATGGGATTGAATAAAAACATTCAAGGACATAGAAGAACAACAAAGATTTGGTCTAAGAAGGGGGGTTGATCCACAATGTTATATGTTTTTTGGAATCAAGTGTATGACATATATTCACGGGAATGGGATATTAATTATTCTTTTCGTCGTTTCTTGATGTGGACCTCTAATCATACCATCCATCTTATTAATTAACCTAATTCATATGCTGCATACAATTCTCATTGTTAAGGTTTATTATTATTATTTCATTCTAAATACGTAATGTATGTGTGTAATGTAATAGAATAAAAAGCGTTTTAGGTACAATAAAAAATTAAATATTTTTATATTTTCAGCCATTAATTTTAATTAAATTTAATTATAATGTGTATAATTAAAATTAACAATTAAAATCGAGGTAACATCGAAAATTTTCAATTATACATACAACCTAACTAAGATAATATGTCATGATAGGCATGGTAGCCACGTCACTAGTGGCTAGTGAGTGTTGCATTTGGGCCTTCAAATTAGGGTACCTGTGGTCCCTTCTCATCCAGAAACCCTCATCACTGCATCATAGCCCTTCTCTCTTGACTTGTCTTACTCAACTTCCACTTATTTCATGGAACCTACTACCCTTTTCTTTTTTAATAAAAAAAAAATACATTATTTTTTTTGGTGACTAGAACAGAAAAAAAAAAAAATTACATTGTAACTCCTCACACATAATTTCCAATTATAGTCACTTCACAGTTCACACCATAACCAATGACCTAGCTTTATTCACCAAATAATATTATAACTATATAATAACGGGTAACCAAACAAATATTCTTTTTCCTAACATGCCTAAAGCTTACCATGTCTCCCTCTATATGAATTCAAATTTAAAATTTTCATAACTCGCAAAATACTATCATATAACACCAATTACTAACACATGTATAAATTAATCATAATCAGGGTATATATATTTTATAGGCATAAGTGGAACAATCCTTGAAAAATAAAGCAAATTGGCTCCCCCCTATTTTTCCAAATGATCCAACAACATAAATTACTAAATTAGAAAAAAAAAAAAGGAAATAAACTATTATATATTCTATGACAATGATCGTTATTTGACGGTGCAGAATCAAATGATTAGTTTCGTCTAATTGTTTATTTGATTGATCAACAGCTAATTCCTTAGTTTATTAATTAATTACTATATTATTAATATTCTTATTCCTCACACATGGAGATTAATTTGTCGCTTAGCTGTTGGAAAAAGATTTTAAAAATAAAGAAAAACTCTGCGATCAGCGATCTGTATCCATTCTTGGTACTCATATTTTTTTAATAATTAAAAAAAGTTAAGAGCCATCATTACAGTTTGTGAAAAATTTCAATCCTAAATTTATTAAATAAATCATAGGCCATTTTTTAAAACCTAGTTACAAAGAAGATATGAACATGCAACCCACCCAAACCTATCAAATCTTAGCTATTAATGTCCATATCCCCATAAATTGGATTTAAAGATAAGGCGATAAAATTAAAAATTAAAAATTAAACAAAGACTGCATGTGATTATATACATGGTGAGGAATTCAATTCAACCAAATCCGACATATATTATCATAGGTGGCTTTTATAGGTTGCAAGTTTAAACCCTCTGAAAAAGAAAAAGCAGAACCTGTTACCCATGTATGTAACGTAATGTGAGTATTCATACTAGTAAGCTTTTTTATTTGTTCCTAAATTGGGTGTTATACAGAATCTTTTTATAGTGGATGGCGGGAAAAACTATGTAATATACCAAGTACCAATTAACTACTATATATATATGAAATTATTTCGTGCTTTTTATTTATTATCTTTCTGGAGTACTTGACGGAAATTAATTAGCAAACAATGATTGATCTATTGGATCCTATGAAAGATTTTAATTGACCCTTAATTGGTTCCACCCTATGTTATGAAACGTGTTTGAAAATGCATGGATGATGACCAATTTTCTTTTAAGATATAATTAATTAATTAAGGTAAAATAATGAAAGATATATTGGGATTGGAGGGTGCAAAATGTGTTGTGGTGGGTCATGGAATGTTGGTAGGGTCAGAATAATGTTGGTTGACCGGTCAAATTTGATATCAGTCAAAGGAAACAAACACTACTGATGATGAAAAACATAAAAGTAAAAGTGAGTGAGTGAGTAGTGAGTGACCATGGTGATGGGAACCGTGCCCAACATATATAAGACACAATACATAACGGTGATTTTATATCTATGTTTTTTTTTTTAATTATTAGTACCATTTCTGTTAAGTAAAGAATATTGGATTTCCCACTACTCTCGTTTCTTCCACATACACATTCCTTTGTGTATAAGGACTCTTGAGCTTATTCATATTCATATTTTTTTTATAAGAAAAATTGACACATGTTACTATATGATTTTACAAGCAAGGTTTGCTTTTGGATTATATATAAATAAATATAATTACTTAGCATTGGCATAGCTTAATCACTTCCCCTAGCTACTAATATAGTAACTAGCTAGCTAGCAGGATAGAATGATCAATAATTCTTCATGCATAAATAAATTCTTAATTGATTTATTAGCCCATGTTAATTTCCAGGACAATTCTGATTGCTTGAACCTAAACAAAGTAAATTCAACGCAAAAATAAATTCTTGAAAAGGATGAGAATCATGAACCTTAGAAAAATGGTTAGAAAGTTAAAATTCTTTAATTTTTTATCTCTTAATTTCTAGCAGGGTGGAGTTAGAACATTTTTTTAGGGGGGTAAAATTTTTTTTTTCAAAAAAAATGATGATTGATAAATTTATTATGTATTTCTATAATAATATTAGTTATAATTATATTTTACATTTTAATATATATAATACACTAATGGTTAATTTTTAAATAAATTATACTATTTACACACTAAAATCAGCCATTAAAATCAGTTATTAGTGTATAATGCATATTAAAATATATAATACATATTGAAAATAATAAAACTACATATATATTACATATGTATTCATATATAAATACATGATGACTAATTTTTATGACTAATTTTAGTGTGCAAATAAAATTATTGTAAATATAAATATATTATAAAGTTAATTTTAAAAATAAAGGGGCCAAAACATAAATATAGGAGGGGGCAAAACATAAAAAAAAATTTATTAAGAAAATAAAAACTTTGGGGGGCACAGCCCCCGCTAGTTTATTTTATTATACTTTTTTGAAAATTTGAATATTCTTCTCTAATAGTTCATCAAAGTCCCCTATTCTTTTTCGTTTTTGGTAGAATAGCATTAAACATAATTTAATTTGTCTGGCAGATATTGATTGGTTTAGAAAGTGTAAAGTGAACATATACATACATCAATTATTTCATGATTGTGAACATGAACTAAAATTAGTCATTTGATAATCAATTCATGTATGGCATTTTAATTTATTTAGTTGGAGAATAAGCGAAATTAAAATGCAATAAAACACTTGCGAGTAATACCCAAATCCCATGCACGTCTACGTCTTCATGATCATCAAATTTATTAGAGATTTATGGAGGAGATCAATAGAGTCCCGCAGGCTATCTGTTTTGACAGCACACTTTATTCTCATCTAGCATTATATCATAATTATATTATTGTGTTGGTTGAAGTAATTAATTAAACAACAGTTGAGTATCGTTCAAGTTAATTAAGATCAGATCATAATAATAATATAGCGGATTCATATTATTTTAATGCACCCAAGACGTACGATACTATATAGTAAGCATATTATTATTACATGCATTTATTTGTTAATTAAACATGTGTATTTATTGCATATGAATCAAGTGCTATTAGAGTATATATATAGATAGTTAGATACTCTAAGACAGAATGTGGTCATCACATACATTAGGTTTGAGTCTACGTATTATCTTTTCTAACAATGTAAATATTTTTAACTACATTAACCTTAATAATGAGTTCATCAAATTTTAGGGTTTAAAATTTACTAATAAAGTTGATGATAATTTAGTTACGAATAAATACTCCATTCGACTCCTGATACATTAAATAGCAAATCGATACCTTAAATATGAACGGACACGTCATTATAGCTATCATTTGGCAACTTACTATAAGAGGTCGATTAATCTAGTTTTTCATTTTATTATATCAGGATCGATTTAAGATTTTATAATCCTTAAAGATATCATGTCTAAATTACAAATACACTACAAGAATGTAAAATAAATAAAATTACATTTTTGCAGCCGTTCCGACCTCGCTATATTTTTGTTATTTATCTGTTTTACGGTGATTCGTGTATTAATCATCACTAAATTTATGTAATTTATTCAACGGTCATTAATATGCTGTTGCTATTTATCAAATTTATTACAATGATAGTTAGAAATCGAATTAAATATTTACTTTTTAAATAAATATATTACATAAAATTAAATGCATAAGCGTGTTAAGTTAATTTCATTGGCCATAGGGGGAAATAAATTAGGGGTGAAAGTAGTAGATGGAGTGTGTGTGAGGTTTTGGGGATTAAGAGGTGGGAGGCATGAGATCGGCGATGAGGGAGTTGGTCGGTGAGAGGTGGGTCCCTCCTAAGAAGGTGCGAGATGTGTGTACCGAACACGTGGCAGCATGAATGCGGCTGTAACGAGAATATTTCAGTTTACGAGGAAAGAACCAAGCTCCAAGGGAGGCAGCAGCAACCCAACACTATAACAACAACAATTAGAAAGAAGAAGAAGAAGAATAGATATAGATATTGTGATGATATGTCACAGCCAGCAACAAACTTCTCAGGATTTCCAACACTAGTCCCTATGGCCACCACCGTCAAATCTTCCATTGTGTCCATGGGACCCACACTTCATACTTCTCCTCCCTTCTCAAGCAAAGTATCATTCATTCATTTTCACACTTTATTTTATTTATTTTATGTAGCTAGGGGTATTGGATTCCATCCCATATTGTTCTCTTTGCTAACCTAGTTTAATTGGTTAATAAACTTCTCTCGAGTTTAGTTTTAGATTAGTCTTGAAATTACACTAGAACTTTAAATTAGTCCATAAAATTATAAATAACTCAAATTGATTCTTTAAAATTAAAAAATGTGACTCAAATTAGTTTTTAAAATAATTTTCATGATTAAAAATTATTAACGAATTGCTGATCTGGTATAACAGCTGTCACGTGGAATCAGTATAAAACTAGTATGTTTTATTTCGACACTCATTTAAATCTTAAACGATGTTGTTTGAATTTATATATTGGAGAAAAATATTTCATAAACATATGTTTATACGTAGTTTAGAACATAAATAGTTACGAAAATAAAATGTAGTAGTTTTGCAGTGATCTTATACAACATATTAACAATCCATTAACGGTTTAGTCACGAAAATCATTTTAAAGACTTGAGAAAATTTTTTAAAATTTTAAGGATCTGAGACTCCGTAACTTAAAGTATAATACGGCTAAACTTACTTATCTAGTTACAAAGTTCAAATTGGCCTTGGCTCCTCTACGTTTACTTCTTCACGTGACAAGTTTCTTAATACCAGTTGTAGGAAAAAAGAATTATTCATATTCGAATGAGTAATTACTAAGTAGTCAATAAGCATATATGTATTCGTACAAATATTTCTTATGACACAATAATGTTTCATCTTAGAATGATATATAGTATAGTAAATCATAAACTAAACACTAACCTAACATTTATGATGAGCACACAAATATTATAGAACACAATTATAAGAGGAGGGGCCGTTGCAATTATATTTGTTAAGGGTGATGAGATGGCACGTGAGCAAAATGATGAAAGACACGCGAGGCACGAATCCACGTCATGCTCTCTTTTTTCAATTTAAGAGTTTGGTAATGGCAATGATGGATTATTGAAAGGAATATATATCATGAAAACGAAACGGTGTATCATCATATCATATCCGTTATTCATTGCTAACTTAACTTCCAATTCCAAACTCCAAACTCGGTTCCTTTTTTCTAACGTATCCCTCCCTATTCCCTATTCTCAACGTGGCATGTCCTAATAACCCATCCCATAAATAAACAACAAAAATTCACACCATGCACTACACACGTCACACGACAACATGAAACATTATATTATATTTTATTTGTTTAGAACTGAAATTTCAAACAACAAATAAGAACCCTCGATCTTGATCCCCATGGCATCATGAAGTGGATTCTATAATTACTCGCATATTGGAGGACGTATCAAGTAGTATCAACCACAATGTGCCAAATCACTTGATGGGATCCAACTTTAACTTAACAAGAATTGTACGAATATGGAGAAGGTTAAGGAAGCAAACAAAAATGGATGGCTGGGTCTATTCTTCATCACTAAGTCTTCTTCCATGTCCACGTGGCCATGATACTATATTACATTACATTTCATGCACCAATAACTTATATACTATATTAGATTAGATTAGATATTAGATATATAGAATATGGTTTGTTGGTAGTACAACCTAAATAAATAAAATAATAAATTGGGAATGGATCTTAGGAATATGGATATTATTGTATTTGTGTCGGTACAGCAAGTTGTTTCGCCAGTTCAAAATTTGTGAGCTGAGCATGCGTGCTTGTGTTGTCCATTTAGCTACCTATAAATATTAATGTTTTATTAAAAAAAAAGGTTTATGGAATGTTACAAGTGCGTGCGAAACATGCACGCATCTGTATATATCAAGTCATATATATAGTCATATTCAGTGTTGGTTAAGATTTTTCTATTTTTCAGAATGCGCCCACTTTATTTGTTCTATCATTTTCTAACACACAATGTGGTCATGTAGCTATATAGCGACAGTAGATTACAATCGAATTAACAATAACTACTTTTGGGCTGTCACTCATTGACGCTTTGCATTCTCTGCAACCGCCAATATAGTTTAATACGAATCACTTTTTTTTCCATGTGAGCGCTGCGTTTCTCACTTCGTTCAAATCCTCGTTAGTTAAATATACATTAACAAGACTTAATTACCAGATGTTAACACAGTATTTTCAGTACAGATAAAGAATTAATATATCGTAGATCAGAACGCTATTCTAGAGTTTATAGTAGCATGCACACAATTCCTAACACTTAGTTTTTTTTTTTTGGGACTGAATCCTGACAGTTACTAGTCGCTAATTATTAGACAAACTAAACTTGAATTTTATTTTTGGACAGGGACCCAACTTGGTTTTATGTGCAGTGTTTTTGTTTCTTTATGTTTTGTTGAAAGGCCTGTTAAGGTTGCAAACTTGCAGCCCGAATGTTCCCAGGATAAATGGGCCGTTATTTTAGGAGCCAATTTTGAACAAGAAAATACGATGGTGAAGATTTTGGACCATTCTATTTTTATTATTAAGGATATATTGAGTTCACCAAAACAAAAAATCCAGTCCAAAAAAACCAAACAGTGGGAGCTAGCTGGGTTGGGCTAGCCTAGCCATGATCCAAAAAAAAAAAAGGAAGGGGACCTGATATGTAATTACTGAGAAATGGGATTGTTTTTGTGTAATTCTCGGGAAGCTGGGGTGCTGTTGTGCAAGTCGTGTGAAACTGGGGTTCCATAATTTGAGGGTTTTTTAGGGGCCATTGTGAAAAATAAAATAGAAAAGGGTCAATGTTGAATTAACCGGACCTAGCAGTATAAATAATATTGAATCCGTATAACTAGTTAGAATGAATCGATACTAAAATTATTTGAACTGTTAATGTATAAATAATTCTAATAAAAACTGATGTTTGTTAGAAAATGACATTATAAATATACAAAGGTGTGTAATGTGTGAGGAGTCAGGAATAAGAAAAGGTAACAATAATTTAAGAGTTAGTGGTTCTTTTTTGAGGTGCTAAGATTAGTGGTTTGGAAGCATTGGAGCAGCTAAAGCAAAAAGGAGAAAATGAAAATAAACTTTTTTATATCAAGTTTTAGGATAATCCCATGACAGATATCCTAATATTCCCATATCAAAATTGTTGACCCGGTCATCAGTAAGACTTGTTAAGCTACCCTGTCTTTTTCATTACCGGAAGTAAGTTAAAGGGTCATTAAACTAATGGATTCATGAAATTACCGAAAGAAAAGTTGAGTAGATCTAGATCAAAGAAAGAGAAAGACTGTATTTATGGTGCATTTTTTTAAAGTGTGGTACACCACACACTATTTTATTTAACGGCCAAGATCTACTAATCTATTTATAAATCCATGATCTATGGTGGATTGTAAATTACTCTTCCTTCCCGAAATGAAAAAATAAAAAAAGGTTATTCAACTTGCCTAGTGTTTACCTGCAACGGCCTCTGTAAGGAGAAGCATATTTGGATCACCGACAAGCCTTATTTCTTTCTATCACGTTTCAAATTTGGTTATACACATTATTGTCCTTTATCCTCATTTTTATTTTGTATATCTTATAAATCAATCTATTTATTTAGAATATAAAAGGACAATGGTGGTGCTCAGGAGCAATGGGTAACAGATTGTTATGCTGTTTTTGGAATGCACCACTCAGTTTCAAGTTTCAACTATAGGTTTATTGTATTGAATGGATGAGATGAAAGGGGTGCATTGTGCAAGTGAGTTGACTAAGTGCACGTTAGATTTGGCCACAAATCTCCCTTTTGCATTAGTGTGGAAGCAACGGAAAGAAGTGAAATAGAAGCATGCATATGGCAGAACTGTGTTTGGTCAAAATTTGCGATCAATATTAAACAAACTTGATCAATTAAGTTCATATTGATATTGATATTATACTAGTAGTACCGGTTAAAAATTACTGCATGGTTTTATTTTTAAAAAATCTATAGATTTTCAACTTAAGGTTACCAAAATGTCTGGTAACATACTTACTCATTTGATCAACTTAAATTCTAAATTTTATTTTATTTTATTTTAATCACAATATATTATATTATTATATTACCACAAGAAGAATTCAACAGAAAATTAAATCAATATACATCAAACTACATAAATTGCATTAAATGTTCTATAAAAGGTATAAAAAAGGTGCTTCAATGTGACGAGTAATTTAAATATTTTGAATTAAATACATAAACCTTAGAGAAAATCTTGTGAGCCAACGTTAGAGAGTTCAAGGAGTCAATATCAATTTTGCTTCTTTTCTCTTTCCTCTTTTACCCCTCATTATTTCCCTAAGAGTAATACTAGTGAACCAACGATAAGGAGCCCATAGTAGGGTGGCAAAGCGGGTAGCCCGCCCCGCCAAAGCCCACCAAAAAGCGGGGCGGGGCGGGCCGAAGTTGTTTTGCGGATTCAAAATGCTAGCCCGCCCCGCCGGATTATTGCCCCTCTCAAATTTGATTTTTTTTAAATAAAAATATAATTAGATACATTAAAATAATTTAATAAATAATAATTTATTAAAAATCCAAATATAAATTAAAAAATAATCTAATTTTTTAATATTTTTTCATCAATTATCAATGCTAATAAAATTTTTCATTATAGTATACATTATCTAATTATTTTAAAATATAAAAAATAGAAATCTCAAGTTAATATTAAAATAATTATATAACAAACATATAATATAATGTATATAAGAATATAAAATAAATAAAAAAATAAAAATTACAATTTTTAATATTCATATATGTATTTATTTTGTAAATTAAAACAAAAAATACAAACACCTTAGCCCGGCGGGCCGGCCCGTCCCGCCCCGCAAAACCCGCCAATTTAGTAGTGCGTGCTTGGCAGGTTTTTTTTTTTAATTTGGCGGGTTCAAAATCCTAGCCCGGCCCGCCCTTTTTGGCAGGTTTGGCGGACCGGCCCGGCGGGTTCGGCCCGTTTTGTCACCCCTAGCCCATAGGGAGCCCATGAGTGTAATTAGGGAAATAGTGGGTGGTAAAAGGGGAAAGAGAAAATAAGGAAAAAACCTATTGGCCACTTATTGGCTAACAAACTATGGGTTCCCTAAACTTTCTCTTTTCGTAATTACACTTATGGGCTGCCTAACGTTGGCTCCCTAGCATTACTCTAAACGTTAAAAAGTTATTATTAAAAGAGAAACTATACAGAACCCATAGCATACGGAGCCAATTCGTAGCCAACAGAATTAGATGACGTCATTCATCAAATTTGGAAGTTAGCAGCGAAAATTAGGGGTGAAGCTGCCGCCTTCCATGCACGGTGCTGCCTTCGTTCAACACTGTCGCTGCCGTTGTCCTCTTTTTACTCCGGTGGCAGTGAAGAGCTTCTTCTTACTTTCAACTTGTCCTTATTCTTAGAATGAGAATAACTTCAGTAATTGATGATAACTTCAGTTCAGTAGTGTGCTTTTCATGACACTAATTTGATGATAATTTCAAATATTGCTGGTGTCTACAATACTTTTAGTTGTATTTATCTTAATGATAATTTGGATATAATTTGTTTGATTTCCATGACACTAGTTTGATTTTGAGATGTTGATTCTGATTTTAATTTAAAATTGGAAACGGATTTA
>JASCZI010181257.1:187430-202007 GCA_036250425.1 Stylosanthes scabra | reverse complement strand
GTATTAAACAGAGATTTCAAGGTCGTGCTTATGGTATTCTTAATACCTCTGAGATGGATCTTGAGGAGCCAGATTCTGCCAGGCAACATCATCATGAAGAATTCAACTTCAGTGAGGTTTTTGTTCACCAAATGATCCACGCCATTGAGTTTATTCTAGGTTCAGTTTCAAATACAGCTTCGTATCTTCGACTTTGGGCACTAAGGTCTGCTCATCCATGACACTTTCCTCTTCTCTGCAAATTCCTGCATTAGAGATTCTTGTTCCTTTATTGAACTTTTCTTACCATTTTGCAGCTTGGCCCACTCCGAACTTTCTACTGTCTTCTATGAGAAAGTCCTGCTTCTAGCTTGGGGGTGAGTTATAATTATAACCTGTCTTTTATATTCCATTGGTCATGTCTGCATTCCTGTGTTGTGTTTTTATTTATTTTAAATATTATTCATTATTCGTTAAAGTCATTCCTGGTTGCAATCATTACAGGTATGACAATCTTATCATTCGGTTACTGGGGCTAGCGGTGTTTGCCTTTGCAACTGCCTTTATACTGCTTATGATGGAGACTCTTAGTGCTTTTCTTCATGCCCTACGGCTTCACTGGGTCGAATTTCAAAACAAATTCTACCATGGTGATGGCTACAAATTCAAGCCTTTTTCCTTTGCAACCTTAACAGATGATGATGAATGATCTATTCATATATATATATGTATTGGATTTTTTGCAAAATATATGCTGAGGATGTTTACACAAGTGGAAGCACAGTGGGAAATGGTTGGAGTTAGAACCTAATTTGGAAGTTGTGGATGTTAGGAGCACAAAAATATGCGAAGGTTATGCTACTCGATATTCTTGGTCATTTTCCTGTGGCTAAGCTGGTGTAATAGATCACTGCCAATGGTCATGGAGGGCAGCTGTAACAGATTATTCACTTTATAGTTTTCTTTTTCTTAGTATAGGAAAAGGGGGAGAGATAAGGGAAAGGAAAGGGAATGGTTAGACTAATTTTTGTAAAGATGAGCTGGGGATCCATTATAGTGTAGCAATTGGATTCACATATAATATATACACGACGTAGCGCGGCTTTGCTGGGGAACTTTTTTCTCTGAATTTTTTCTGTATTCATAAGTGACGAGTTGATAGAGTCCCATTTTTTGATGTAATGATTAAACAAAGTAAAATACAAAGTCTGAATAATTCCTCTTGTATGGAACTTGTGTGATGATGATAATTTGGCACGTTGTACCTGGCACCCGGAAGTTGTTGAGAGTTATTAGAGCACAATTTGAAATCGATCAAGGGTTTTACGATATGACACAATTTTCATTGAGTACAACAAAACGAGGCGTGTGTAAACTAATTCTTTTTCATTGTAGTCGTATTAAGTATTAACAGAAAACATAAGTAGATGAAGGTCTGATGATAGTTGGGCCTGTTGATGTTGCTCAGCGAGTCAGTTGCAAGTTGCAAAACTGATCCAAGTGATGGGAAGTGGGCTGACCAGAACAACCTCTAACCACTGACTAGTGAGTAGAGAGTAGCGAATAATGTCTACATCTACACAACACAACACTACACTACGCAATCCCTCGAATCTATGTCCGTGTCCTACTACATGCCGTTTGCAGTAAATAATAAAAGCTAGTACCCAACCCAAAAGAAGATCCTAGTTAGCGTATTCACTCTTTCTGGAACAATACTTGGTTGTTCCAAAAGGAATCAAGCTCTGCGAACTCCACCTACACGCTCACTCTCAAAATTCCTTGCAAATGGACAACTTCGATAACGTTAGGGTCAACAATAGGGTTCCTCGCGGATTCACTGACATTTATAGGAGAGAGGTTGGGATGTCTCACCCTTGCGCTTTTGCTCGACGCTTTTCTGCTTCAGAGGTGGTTTTCACTCCAATTCTCTTTCCATTGTTTCGTCTCCTTCACTTCCTTATCGCTTTCAATATTTCAATTTGGAAAGTATGCATTCCGCTGTGATCCAAGGAAACTACAATTTTGTGGTTTCGTGTTCTTCAAGTTTACCATGTTCTCCATTTCCTACTCTTTTTTATTTGCTCTGGATTTAACACAATAAAACAAGTTTTTTTTTATTATTTAAAAAAAAACCCCTCTTAGAGGGATGTTATGGCGGTGTAGTTTGTGAATTGTCGGCAGTTAGTTCGGAAATCTGAATAGTTGTTATGATATGTATTTGTTATTATTTGTCTGATGAGGGTATTATGAATTGCAGGCCCTTGTGCAGAACCTGAATTTATATGGCAAGTTAGATGGTCATGAAGGATGTGTCAATGCAGTGGAGTTCAACTCCACTGGCGACCTTCTTGTCTCAGGTTCTGATGACAGGCAAGTTATGTTTTGGAATTGGCCATCCAAAGCTAAATTGTTTGCATACCCTTCTGGCCACTCAGACAACATTTTCCAGACTAAGATCATGCCATTCACCGATGATACCCGAATAGTAACTTCTGCTGGTGATGGCCAGGTAAATTTCCCCAACATTGAATTCGATATTCTGTTCTTAGAATGCCATAATAATAAAGCATAACAAACCAAAATGTTGTTAATATCTGTATGCTGAAGGTCCAGAATTAAGCTCACCCTAACTTATTCTCTTTTAGAGTGTCTGCTGAAATACCCTTGTCTGGAAATTGATCTTTTCCTTTGCAGATACGGCTTGGTGTTATCTCGGAGGATGGTCTAGCTGACACTACATTGTTGGGGAAGCACAGAGGAAATGCGTACAAGCTTGCTGTGGAGCCAGGAAGTCCCCACATACTCTATAGTTGTGGTGAAGATGGTTTAATTCAACATGTTAGTCAAGTATTACAGCATGTTGCATGTTGAGGCTTTCCTTTATACTATATGCTACTAACAGTTGTAATGGTTTCCTTGGTAGTTTGATTTGCGAAGTAGTTCTGCTACGAAACTTCTCACTTGTACCTCATCCATGGGGAACAATAAACATTCCTCAAGGAAGATAGGTTTGAATTCCATTGTGATTGACTCTAGAAATCCATATTACTTTGCTGTCGCGGGGTATGATCAATTTGCGCGTGTTTATGACATTAGAAAATGTCAATGGGATCATGCAGCAAGAAATTCAGATCAACCTGTTAATACATTCTGCCCAAATCACTTAATTGGGTCAGATACTGTGCACATCACAGCATTGGCTTATTCGAGCTTTAGCGAGCTCCTTGTTTCTTATAATGATGAGCTGATTTATCTGTTTGAAAAGAACGCCGGCTGGGGTTCTTCACCTTGTTCTGCTTCATCTGAGGACTTGAAGAATACTCAACAGGCACAAGTTTACTCCGGCCATAGAAATGCACAGACAGTTAAGGGAGTGAATTTTTTTGGCCCCAATGATGAATATGTGTTGAGTGGCTCAGATTGTGGCCATATATTCATCTGGAAGAAGAAAGATGCTAAGCTGGTGCGGTTAATGGTTGGTGACCAGCATGTCGTAAATCAACTCGAACCGCATCCACATTTACCTCTTCTTGCAACTTGTGGTATAGAAAACAATGTGAAAATCTGGGCTCCTCTAGCAAGTGACCTTCCATCAATTCCTGCAAACGCGAAAGAGGTTTGATAAGATATGTTTAGTGCTTAGTATGCTATTTTTGTTTACATAATTTGGTTTCCATTCTTGTTGGAAACTTTTCTGAATGAATATATATAAAAACAGATAATGGAGGCAAACCGGAAGGGCAGAGAACGGTCGCGGGCAACCCTTCCTCCTGCTGTTATTATGCATGTTCTTCGCCTGCAGAGAAGGCAGACATTGGCCTACATTGAAAGAAGATATGACAGAGCTTCCATTGTGAGTGATGATGAAGATTCAGAGGGCTACATTCTAGGATTATCTGATGATATCTCTTCTGAAGAGGATTCTGCTGCAAATTCAAGAGATTGCAACATTAGCTAAGCTTGAAGAAGAGGATTTTGTTGAAGTTGGCTGATTAAATTCCTTAGGAAATGATGTTAGCTTCACCTTTTCTAATAAGTATTCTGATAACAGAATATACAAGTTCAAAGCATGTACTCATAAATTTCAGATTAGGGTGTGAAGAGTAAAATATTGATCATCCACTTGAATTTTATTGTTCAGATAGACAGTAGCACAATGAAATACTGACATTATATGTACAGGTATGAAATAATTAATTAATAAACAATTTTTCATAAATAAGACGAGGAAATTTGGTATTATACTACTATGTAAATTAAATAAGTGAGAAGCCTTACTGTTGATTTTTTCTTATTTTGTTATGCACTAGGTTGTTTTCAATTCGCCCAAAGTAAGAGGTTAAACACTTGTATTTTTATTTTTTTTGATAATTTTGATTCGTAGTGACCACTGACCAGGTACATCCATTAAGAAATTGGGGGCATTTTCTTTCTTTTCATAGTGCTGGTTATGGGTTATTGTCGGTCATGCCTCTAATAATAATAAGCTTGAATATAACGCTATATGTGATTCCATAAAAGTCACTGATTGACGAATCCTAGTAGCTACTATATCTTTATAGGGTAATCATGAAAAAATAAAATGGTGAAAAGAATAAAGATTGTTTTAATTTAATTATTATATAAAAAATTTTAATTTTCTTTTTATATTTATTTAAAATAAAATAAAATTTTAATATAATAATCTTCATTCTACTGTTCATATAATTTCTTTTTCATTTTAGAATTTACTCTTTATATATGCCTCCCATTATTATTATTATTATTATTATTATTATTATTATTATTATTGATGTTGTTGTTGTTTATACACGCACATATATGCCTATGTTGATTAGATTTCAGTGAAAAAATTAAATCCGACAATTGTGATTTTGTGAGATTCGGGTCTACAACATTTTGATAAAATCAAATCTTAACAGTAAGGGCCAAATTATTAGAAGGGTAAACAGTTTGTTTTGAGTTTGTTTATTCTAGCACATATTATTGATGTAATGATGTTGATAATGTATGTTCTTCTAAATGTAATATCACATAGAGCAATAATGCTATTGCTAGCAAATTGACAATGTGACATCTGAGTTAAATGTAGGCATCTGAGTTAAACTTTCTCTATTATTATTATTATTTCATACAAGCTTTGTTCCATGAAAAATAATGGGATAAGAATCCCATGTTCTTATAAAGGGATTAGAGATGATCGGACTAAGTACTATAATTGAGGTTAATGATACCATTTTTTCTTATAAAAAAATTAAGTTAACAAAAATAAACACGTACATGATTATATTTATAATGTTCTTTATACACAATCTTCTTTTAAATTTCTGTGAAATTTATATACTTTTTTATTTATTAAACTAAAAAAAAATTTATTCGATATAGTCGAATTCTAGACTTCTTAAATATAGAAATTTTGGTATCACGTTAAGATATATTTTTTCAAAGGATTTAAGCCAAATAGAACAAAAGTGTGCTTTGTATCAATAGCAAATAGTATTTGAAAAATCTGGAGAAGGTATTCAAATGTTTGATGTGCCATTTACTTACTCCCTAAAATAAAATATTTTCATACATACATTTATAAATTTGGCATGCTTCCCCATGTGAAACGAGAATGTTTAAAATCCTAATAGCTATATAAATATAATTTATTATATAAATAACTAATGCAACAATTGTTGTCTCCAATTACCTAAAGTCGATTAATATACTCATTTTCCCAAAGTCGACCACAGCGGATTTTGCTTAAGAGCTATAATGTATATAATTTTGTTAAAAAATAATTTGCTTCTCAAAGGTGTGGTGTTATAATATATATGTGCTAACAACTATACTTAGGTAACTCCATAATATAATTAATAATTTTATTTGTATATTAAAATTAATCACCGTGCATTTATATATAAAAATATATAATTTTATTATTTTTAATATGTATTTTTATATTTTAATATATATTATATTAATCATTAATTTTAATGTGCAACTAACAATATAATTTATACGATAATGTATAAGAGATGATGCCAAAATATCTAAATTTAAGCCTCAAATTGAACTTGACCTCTTTTTTTATGTATCACGCTATTAGTGAGACTATATAATATATTATGATTGAGATAGACTCCTTTTATTTACTTATGTCAGCATATCCCATATTATAAGGTCCTCGGTCCCAGCTGCATATATAGTTTACATGATATAATAATAAGTTCGTGAAAATAAAAACATCTTGCAAGTAACTTCCTCTAACACTATTTATACGTAAAAACAAGCTCACAAGAAAGCTCTATGATAAAACTTATTTAAGGAGTTGGTAATTAAAATCTATCAACAAATAATTGTGTAGTAAACAGACTCTTCAGTAAAACTCAACGATGGCATGGATACCATGAAACTTATTATATATTATTATTATTTAATGAGTAGTTGAGTACATGATTACCAATAATTCAAGACATATATATCATTATTATTATTATACATACTCATAACAACACAACACACTCCTTCTAAATTTTGTGATACTTGTAAAAAGTAGCACATATGAGATAATACACAAAGTTGATGCCACTAAAGAGGACTAACATCCAATACACATTATCAACTCTTCCAACATTAATGTTATCAGGCAACCAATTACTTTCTCTACGAACTAGATGAGTCAACGCAGTGTTAAGGTAATACGCTATCCCTACGATCAAAGAAATCATAGCCGTTGATGTGCTACTCAGTGATTGTGGAAGTTGTTGGTAATACAATCCAACTTGCCCCGGAAAATGAAAAGCTTCTCCAGCACCAGCCAAAGCCAATTGTGGGAACAACCAAAGTATTGACATTGACTTGTTCTCATCGTGTAACATCTTAAGCCTCTTCCATTCAACAATTGCTGAAACAACCATAGCAAGGAAATTCAACACGTGTCCTACTCCTATTCGTTGGAGTGGTGTGGGTGTTTTTCCGCTTAGTTTTTTATACAATGGCCATAGGACCCTATCAAGGATTGAGAGGAAAATGGATGTGGAGATTAGGAGTATGACGCCAATTGAGCCTGCTGGGTATTTGAAATGGGGTCCTATTTGACCATCCATTACCAATGCTTGAAGAATTGATAAGTTAGTTTGCATTGCTATTGGAATTGCTAGGAAGATACTTGAAGTCAAGAGTGGCAAAATTCCAATCACTTTCTTAAAATCTTCCACTTGTTCAACTGTGCATAGTCTCCATGGTTTCTCAATTGAGTCTCCATCAGTTATCAGAGCCGCACGATTGAAGAACCTGCATTACAAGATGTATGTTACTAATTGGAAAAAACGGAATCCAAATAAAACCTAACAAAACATCAAAGGATTAGAATTAATTTATATGTATTATTGTATATTTATATATATTATGATGTGTACAAAGTTCTTTTTGGATATTATATTTATATATTTTATGAATTTTCCTATATAGATATCTATATAAATAGTACATATGTAAATGTATACAAGTATCATTACATAAGGAAAGAAATAATTATAATAATAGTCCCAAATAATTAATTAAAAGACCTGAATCTTTTTGCTGGTATAGTGGACAGTGGTGATGGAACCGTACCATCATGATCACCAGCACTATGGCAGTAGTCATGTGTTGAAGATGAAAGCCGAGACTTCCATTTTCGAATAGAGGCAACAGGAACTCTTGCAAGATCCACAAAGGCGCTTCCTTTCGGGGTTTCAGGGAGATAATAGCGGTACCCCACCAAGAAAACCACCACACCAATCAAGTTCGACAAAGCACATATCCAGAAGCCCAGAGCCCAACTCACATTGTCCTGAATGTAGACGATTCCTGTGGAGCCTGCTATTGCAACAACGTAGATAGTGACGAAGAACCAGTTGAAGAAGATGTTTTGATGGTTAGGGTTATTAGGGAACTGGTTTGCTCCAAGCGCTCCAGGTGTGAAGCGTACTCCACCGAAACCAACTGCTGCTAGCGCTATTCCAATGTATAACACACCATATTGCATTGAAGAAGGTGGCTCGCACAAGTTTGATCCATTGTTTATGCAGTGTTGAGGCCTTAATGATTTTATGGTCCCACTCAATGCAAATATTACTGCTCTCCCTGATAATAATGATAACCAACAAAAATTCAATCAATATCAGTCAACAATTTAAATCAAATATTTTACTCTATTTCTATCGTTGATTGTTGGTTAAAAAAATATTAATTACTTATACGAAGTTAATATTATTTTTTCTTTTTTTTTTTCTCTATCTCTTTTACCACACACTATTTCTCTAATTATACTTATTGGCTTCCTATTCATCCCCTAAAGTTGCTTCCTAACATTACTCTTCCATAAATATGGAAAGCTATAAAAAAAAAATTGATTGATAAGTAGTTTAGTACCAGGAAAGAGAGACAAGAGGAAAGCAAGGCAACGGTGAAAGAGCCAAAGAAAGAGTCAGCAATGATAGCCGCAAGAAAGGGGATTAGATTAGTGGTGCCATTAACCACATTAGAAACCTGAGTAGCAGTAATGCTCTTTATATTGAACTTCTGTATCATATATACGATCAAGTTTGCCCAAACTCCTGAGCTTGCAAGTGTTATCCCAGCTACTGTCGCTGTTTATCATAATCCATTTATATGTTATAGTTGTGAGACTTTTGACTGATGAATAATGATGAATTTATATACATACACATGTGCATAGAAATCATTTAAGAGAGAGAGAGAGAGTATATATACCAATGATGAAGGGGAAGCTTGGTCAACCACCTTGCTTGGTTCCACTAGTATTATTGTTTTTCTGGGATTCTTCTTCTCTCTCGGATGAGTTTGTGGTTTCCATTATTATTTGTTTTTCTTGCAATTCAACTTATTAGTAGCCTGTTCTTGAAATTCATTTTATAGGCAGCTAAAACTTTACCTACACCATGCCCTCCATCTTGTTTAAAACTAATTTTTGGCTATTTACTTTTTAAATAATTCTGTTGAATCATTACTGTTATTAAAAAATTAAATAAGTCTTTCAATATAATTTTCAATATTTAAAACAAACCGCAAGTTAAGTATGGAATTAAATTACTCACAAAAATAGCAAGCTAAGGTGTCTACTACTAATATCTTGACCGATTTGATTATGGTCCTATATATGTTGATTTCCAATAATTACAAGTGTTTTTGTCCTCTTTTGATTTTTGTTTCCTTTTAATTTGTGAATCAATTCTTTTTAGTTTAATTTGATGGAAGATAGTGATGTGTTATTATATAGAGTAATATAATTGTCACCAAAAAAAAATATAGAGTAATATAGTTTCAACTCTTAGATCTTCTTCACCAACCTTTTTTGCGCTTATCATTTCACAAGTAATGATGTATTTTTTTGTGCCATAGGATATAAAATATATTGATTAGCATTGGTGCATCTTACAGGAGGCAAATAAAAAATAATTATATTATTAATTTGATAAAATTTTTCAATATTAAAATTAATTGGATGCACAATATAATTAATACAAACATTTTGTACAATCTTAATTATATTTTTTGCGCTTATCATTTCGCAAGTGATGTATTAGCTATATATGCCTATATCACATGTTTCTTATATTTGTGAAGCATCATCTAATTATTGACCATGCTGTTAGTGGTCAGCCCCACATACACTGCAAAGTTTATTCCACATTGCATTGCATGGGGCATATAATTGCATATTGTTATCTAGATCTCTTTTAATTTATTTATATCATATGAAATTTTGATCCAAAAACAAAAAGTAACCCGTTCCATTTTTTTAGTGAAAAACCTAACAAACTCTCTTTTTAGAAAGAATATCTAAGCTAACTCTACTAATAATTTATCAGTCCATGTGTATAATGAGATTTTTGTTTTTGTGCAATATGTATAATGCGATTCCACTAGTCATTTATGATAAAAAAAAAAATGTTGTGGCTGGGTCATAAGATTTAATGATTTATACTCACTAACTAACAACAAATGGACTTGATCTTAACTAATGATGGGCCAAATCAATTGATAATCGGCTGAGTACTTTCATCATAATCTATAGACGTGTATAATATATAGATAAAATCAATGCCAAATCAATATGACATGATTTCCGCTATTTAAAGGCTTACTAGTTCACTTAAATAAAAGTTGAATGATCAAATTATATTTTATGCATATAATAATTTAATGGCTTAAATCATCAATGAATTAGGTTTTAACTTTTCGGTAGGATTGAGAGATACCATCCAAAAAGAAAAATTCGATACCAAGAGAGATGGCACACAAGAGTCCCATTAAAATAAATTATTTTATGTAATAAAATATATGTTAATCCATTTTTATTCTAAATATATTCAAATGTTAATGTGTAAATTTTTTTTAACAGATCGATGATATCAACACCTAAAACCACATATATAAATAAGATAGTATTATTTTTTTTAAAAAATACTAAACAAGATAGACACAAATAAAATTAAAAAAAAAAAGTTCGAATCCCATAAAAGATATTGTGGGCGACCGAGAATAGTGTATCACATTAAAATTGGTATTATAGGTACATGCGACGAATTTGGTGCCAACTGAAACAATATTTTAGATGATCCCTATAAAGTTTTGTCTATTACAAACGTTGAGATGAGGTAATGGTCTAATGGACATACATATTAGTAGTTGTTTTGCGAGGCCCCTTAGCTTTGAGAGTTTGATGTACCATTTACTCACTCCAAAAAATTTAAATCCTTTCATTCATTTATAAATTTTGCATGCTTCCCTTCATGTGAAACGAGAATCTTTAAAAGTCTCATTCCTCAACCTAAATAAACAATAACTTATTATACAAATAATAATTAACACAAAACACTTCTTGTCTCCAAGTAACTAACGTCGATTCATATACACATATTTTCAAAGTCAACCACAACGTATTTTGCTTCAAGAGATTACAATTTTGTAAAAAAAAAAAAAATTGTTCAAATTAAAGCTGTGGTGTTACGTGCTAACAGCTATAGGTAGGTTGCAGAATATAATCAATATGATGACAACAACAAGCTAGGCCAAAATATTTTAATTTAATTGCTTAAAATTTAACTTGATCCCTTTTTTTTTTTTTATGTATCTCGCTATTATTGAGACTATATATTATATTATCATGAAGATAATCTCCTTTAATTTTATTTATAAAAGGTTCTCGGTCCCAGCTGCATACATCACGATAACTTAGGAAAATAAAAACATCTTACAATTAGTTTCATACATGATTCCTAAGTTCTCAATTTATTTATTGAAAATTATAGGTAACCAATAATTTTCAAACTAATAAATCAACTAATAAAAAATAAAACATCTATCATCATTATTAATAGAACATTCACAATAAAAATTATTAAACATTCAAAATCTAAAGTAACTATCAACTAACATTAGAAACAGAATATTCAAAACCTAAAAACTAAACATCCGCAACCTAAAAGGATAGAATATCTAATTCAAATTTTTAGCTAATATTGGCTAAACTTTTATTGATTACCTAGCATTATACTTTATTTATTTATGTTTAACTATACTTATTAAATGTTATATAATAAGAACACACAGAGATGGTACGTATTATTAATTCCCATTATTTAAGAGAGAGAATTCATGAACTTCTAAATAGAAAATGTGTACAAGACAATAAAAATCAGTTTAAAATAGTTTAATTTTTATTTTATATTTGTTAATTATTGTTAGAATAAATAAAAAAATTAGATTATAAATATGAGAAAATATAGGTAACCAATAATTTTCAAACCAACAAATCAATAAAAAAAATAGAATATTCATAACCACTATTAATAGAACATTCACAATAAAATTCATAGAACATCCGAAATATAAAGTAACTATCAACTAACTTTAGAAACAGAACATCCGAAACCTAAAAAAATAGAACATTTAATTCAAATTGTTGGTTGATGTTGGTTGAATTTTTATTGGTTACCTAGCATTACTCTATAAATATATATAAATACTAAATTAAATAAGTTAACTTTATTATATTATTGTCTTGTTACATACATGATTACCAATTCAACACATAAATCAGTATTACTCATAACTATACAACACACACTCCAAAATTTAGCGATGCCTGTAGAAAGTAGCACAGATGAGATAATACACAAAGTTGATGGCACCAAAGAGTGCTAACAACCAATAAACATCATCAACTCTCCCAAAATTAATGTTATCAGGCAACCAATTAGTACTTGTACGAACTTTATTAGTCAATGCGGTGTTAAGGTAATATGATATCCCCATGATCAAAGAAATCATAGCCGTTGATGTGCTACTCAGAGATTGTGGGAGTTGTTGGTAACAGAATAAAACCTGCCCCGGATAATGAAAAGCTTCTCCAACACCAACCAAAGCCAATTGTGGGAACAACCAAAGTATTGACATTGACTTGTTCTCATCATGCAACATCTTAAGCCTCTTCCATTCAATAATTGCTGAAACAACCATAGCAAAGAGATTGAACACGTGTCCTACTCCTATTCGTTGGAGTGACGTGGGTGTTTTTCCGGTTAGTTTTTTATATAATGGCCATAGGACCCTATCAAGAATTGAGAGGAAAATAGATGTGGAGATAAAGATTATGATGCTAATTGAGCCTGCTGGGAATTTGAAATGTGGTCCTATTTGACCATCCATTACCAGAGCTTGAAGAGTTGATAAATTAGTTAGCATTGCTATTGGAATTGATAGGAAAACAGTTGAAGTCAAGAGTGGCAAAATTCCAATCACTTTCTTAAAATCTTCCACTTGTTCAACTGTGCATAGTCTCCATGGTTTCTCAATTGAGTCTCCATCAGTTATCAGAGCCGCACGATTGAAAAACCTGCATTACAAAATCTTGTTATTACTACTTGGAAAAACAGAACCTGCACATACACTTTATAGTTTAAATAGCATTTATTCCCTTTCCCCAACAGATCTCGAGGTGGAGCCTCTCCCCAACGTATCTTTGATTAAAAAAAATCCAAATAAATCCCAAGGAACAATGAATTAAAAGACCTGAATCTTTTTGCTGGTATTGTGGACACTGGAACCGTACCACCACTAGAGTAGTAGTCATGTGTTGAAGATGAGAGCTGAGACTTCCATTTTCGAATAGAAGCAACAGGAACTCTTGCAAGATCCACAAAGGCGCTTCCTTGCGGGGTTTCAGGAAGATAATAGCGGTAACCAACCAAGAAAACCACGACAGCAATCAAGTTTGAGAGAGCACATATCCAGAAGCCTAGTCCCCAACTCAGATTGTCCTGAATGTAAACGACTACGCTGAAGGCTAATATGGAAACAATATAAAGAGTGACAAAGAACCAGTTGAAGAAGATGGCTTGATTGCGAGGGCTATTAGGGAACTGGTTTGCTCCAAGTGCTGCGGGTGTGAAGCTGTTTCCACCGAAACCAACAGCTGCAAGTGCTATTCCAATGTATAACACACCATATTGCATTACAGAAGCAGGTCCGCACAAGTCTGATCCATTATTATTGTTAATGCAGTGGTTAGGCCTTAACCATTTAAGGGTTGCAGTCAATGCAATTACTACTGTGCCCTGCAATAATAATAATGATGGTATTAGCTTGAGAATGAAAGCAAATAAAATATAGAAACATGTGATTTATTAGTACCAGGAAAGAGACACAAGAGGAAAGCAAGGCAACTGTGAAGGATCCAAAGAAAGAGTCAGCAATGATAGCCGCAAGAAATGGGGTTAAATAAGTGGTGCCATTAACCACATTATTAATCTGAGTAGCAGTAATGCTCTCTATGTTGAACTCTTGGATCAGATATACGATCAAGTTTGCAGAAACCCCAGAGCTTGCGAGTGTTATCCCAGCTACTGTGGCTGTTCATCAGATCAACTACCAAATATTAGAGAAAATCCACCATTTATGTCAAATTAATTTAGAGAGGATCGGAGGTATGAATACCAATGATGAAGGGGAAGGTTGGCCAACCCCCTGTTTTTCTGCCACTGGTGTTATTGTTCTTCTGAGATTCTGTTTCTATGAGGGATGAGTAGTGTGTGCTCTCCTCCATTATTATTCTTTTTTGCACTTCCAATTAATTAGTAGCCTCTTCTTAAAAGCAGCAATTGCTTTACCTACTTCATGTCTCCATCTTGTTTTCAACTAATTTTCGGGTATTTACTTTTTAAATAATTCTCTTGACTTACCGGACAATCATTATTGTTGATATATAAGTCTTCTTAATTCGGCGTAATTTGTTCCAAACTCTCAAAAGTATACGTCTCTATACATATAATTTTTAGTATTTTAAAACAAACCTAAAGTAATTAAGGAAATTAAGTTACTTACCAACATACAAGGTGTCCACTATACCTTCACCCCGATTTGATAATAGTCCTATATACTCCTATATATATGTTGATTCACAGCAAGTTTTTTGGTGCCCGTTTTTTTTTTCCGGTGTTTATTTTCCCCTTTGATTTGTTTTGTTTTGTGGAAGTCAATTTTCTTTTTATTAGTTTAATTTAATCATATTAAATATATACTAAAATTAACTATTAAAAT
>JASCZI010181257.1:177059-187303 GCA_036250425.1 Stylosanthes scabra | reverse complement strand
ATTAAATAATATATATATATATATATATATATATATATATATATATATATATATATATATTGAATAATTTTAATATACACCTCAATATTTTTAGTTTTATTTGATGGGAAGTGATGCGTCACTATACGCACTTAGAATAATATAATTTCAACTCTATAACTTTTTCATCACGGCATCACTGTATATACAAACCTTTTTGCGCTTATCAGGAAGAAATGTATTTTGCTTTTGGTGCCATAAGATATAAAATAGATTGATTAGCATTAATGCATGTGCATCTTACTTGAAGCAAATAAAATTTAATTATATATTAATTTAATAAATTTTAAATATGAAATTTAATTGGATGCATGATAATCAATACAAAAACTTTTGTATGATAATTAAATATTTTGGCCAATAATTTTTTAAAATGGTAGAATATAATTAACAAAAGTGATATACACATAAAAAATCTTCCTCTAAGTCAATTGCTATCTATTTATGTACCAATACAAGTAACCACAAATAATTTGTTGAATCCTTACTTTGTTTTTAATTAGAAAGAATACTTAAGCTAATAATTATGTTAATACTTAATACTTTATCACTCAGCAATGTGCACATGAGATTCCACTACTCATTTTATTATATATGATTTATATTTTATACTCACTAACAACAAATGAACTTAATCTTAATTAATGGGCCAAATAAAATGATAATAATGGGCTTAAAGTAAGTTCATAATATATAAAACATGTATAAAGAGAAAGTCAAGACAAAAAAAAAAAATAGTGTACAGCTAAGAATATGGTACGATTGGTATAAGGATGGAATATTTTATGTATTACAATATATCTTGTTTTAATTTGGAGAAATTATTGCAAATACGTGTATCACATTAAAATTGGTATATTAGGTACGTACATGCGACGAATTTATAATCAAACATACACCTTACTTATATTATTAATAGAATAAAAACCTCGTTCTAACCCTTGTGATACTTGTAGAGAGTAGCACATATGAGGTAATACACAAAGTTGATGGCACCGAAGAGGACTAACAACCAATACACATTATCAACTCTCCCAAAATTAATGTTATCAGGCAACCAATTAGTACTTGTACGAACTTGACGAGTCAATGCAGTGTTAAGGTTAAACGATGTCCCTATGACCAAAGAAACCAAAGCTGTTGATGTGCTCCTTATTGATTTTGGGAGTTGTTGGTAATACAATGCAATTTGGCCCGGAAAATGAAAAGCTTCTCCAGCACCAGCCAACGCCAATTGTGGGAACAACCAAAGTATTGACATTGACTTGTTTTCATCATGCAACATCTTAAGCCTCTTTGATTCAACAATTGCTGAAACAACCATACCAAGGGATGTGATGACATGGCCTACTCCTATTCGTTGGAGTGATGTGGGTGTTTTTCCGGCTAGTTTCCGAGATATGGGCCATAGGACCCTATCAAGAAGTGAGAGGAAAAAAGATGTGGAGATTAGGAGTATGACGCTAAGGGAGCCTGCTGGGAATTTGAAATGGGGTCCTATGTGACCATCCATTACCAATGCTTGAAGAATTGACAAGTTAGTTTGCATTGCTATTGGAACTGCTAGCAATATACTTGAAGTCCACAGTGGTAAAATTCCAATTACTTTCTTAAAATCTTCCACCTGTTTAACTGTGCACAGCCTCCATGATGATGTCCCATCAATAATTGAGTCTCCATCAGTTACCATAGCCGCACGATTGAAGAACCTGCATTTCCAAATGTATGTGTTAGCTAGTAATACCTTTTTTGTTTAAAAATTATTAATTAATTAAGTTCTCACACTAGCGTGACTCTATTAATCCAAGGTAATTATTAGTTAGTAGAAATAATACAGAAACAATAAATATACATAGGTCGTACATGGATCGGATAGGATCGCATACCCACGGTGAATATCCGTATTCGATCCGAAAAATGACAAATTCGATCCGATCCACATACATGCGGATACAATTCGATCCAATCCGCACTATAGTGGATCGGATAGTGAATTTATGATTGGTATCCGCATATCCAGATCCGCAGATATGCGGATCGGCATAAATAAAATAAATAAATAAATATATATATATATATATATATATATATATATATATGTAAGTTACGCTAACATACTTCCCACTTATGCGCCGTTTATTCCCTTTCTCACTCTCCCATTTGCGTCAACGACCACCATCCCACCGTCATCACATCCGTGCCGCCGCCACCATCACCACCATCCTTCCTTCCTCTATGGCTCTGTTTATTAGTTCTTGTATGTGTTTATCAACGAACACAGTGAGTGTCTCTCCTTCCTTGTTGCCTGGCCGTGTTGCTTCGTCGCCGGCGCCATACACCATCATCAAAGATCCATAGTTGCATCTCCGTCTCTATTATGGTGGGTTTTCATTGTTGGTTCCTCTGCTTTTTTCTGTGACAAATCTGTGTTCTGCTTCTGCCGATTTGCTCCACCTTTGCTGTGTCTCATCCACTTTTGCTACTGCACTGCGTTCTTCACTTCTTTTAAGTTCCATTGTTTCAATATTTTTTTTCTTTTATTATTTATTTTAAATTTTGAAATTGGGAAAAATTTAAATTTCTTTTCATTTAAATTCTGAATATGTATTGGAGAGTGTTAAGACTTTATCTGGAATTTCCTGGTTAAAATTTTAATTTGTTTTATTTTTTAAAATTTTTAATTATCGTTTTTAATGTTAAAATTTTAAATTCTGCTTAAATAAAAATAAAAAATTCAATTTGCGGATATATCCGATATCCAATCCGATCCTATCCGCAAATGTACGGATCGGATAGGATCCAAGCTTCAAAATTACGGATATTGTATTCGATCCGATCCGATTAAGTTAGTTCGGATCGGATCGAATTTTTGGCTATATCCGATCCGTGTGCAGCCCATGTGAATATTATGGTACTTTTTTTTATTAAAGGATAATTTTTTTTAATGTATTAATTCATAATTAACCCAATAAATAATTTTTTATAATTAGAATGTATATTACTATTTATCTATCTTTTATTTTTTATTGAATTTAGTTTAATATGACTATGGAGAATGAAAAAATAATGTTATATCATTTGTTTTTTTATATAATAAGAAAGAATGAAAAAAATTTATTATACCTCATCTCCTAAAAAACATAATACCTTTAAAAAATTTATTTAATTAAGATTATAAATTCAAACTCTAAAAAAAAAACTATTTAATAATAATTAGTACCAGACCCAAATATATAATAATTGAACAGTGCAAATTATTAGTACCTGAATCTTTTTGCTGGTATACCATGATGATCATCATCACCAATGCTATGGTAGTAGTCATGTGTTGACGATGAAATATGAGACTTCCATTTTCGAATAGAAGCAACAGGAACCCTTAGAAGATCGAGAAAGGCGCTTCTTTGAGGGGTTTCTGGGAGATAATAGCGGTACCCCACCAAGAAAATCACCACGCCAATCAAGTTTGAGAAAGCACATATCCAGAATCCCAGACCCCAACTCACGTTGTCTTGAATGTAAACAATTCCGGTGACGCCGGCTATTGCAACCGTGTAGAGAGCGATGAAGAACCAGTTGAAGAAGGTGGTTTGATTCTGAAGGTTATTAGGGAACTGGTTTGCTCCAAGTGCTGCTGCTGTGTAGCGTGATCCACCGAAACCAATTGCTGCTAGCGCTATTCCTAGGTATAAGACACCATATTGCATTACAGAAGCTGATTTGCACAAGTTTGATCCATTGTTAATGCAATGTTGAGGCCTTAACCATTTTAGGGTTGCAGTCAACGCAAATACTACTGTGCCCTGTAATCATTTTCAAATAGATGATTCAATAATTCATGCTCCCTCTCAACTATTTTCATGATTAAGCAAAAAGAGAGTATTCATGACATAACATATTGGTGACTTCATGCACTTTATTGGTAACACCAATAATAACTCATATATTTTATAAATTATTATTTCTATTATATTTTAGTGATAATATTTTTTAATTTTATATAATAATTTTTTTAAATTTTAAATTATAATTTAATTATGAACTCCGTAAGAATTTTTTTAATATTGATTTTTGTTAAATGTTTAAGTAAAAAATAATATATTCCATCTCCAATTATTGAGTGTTTTTTTTTTAATATATCAGCTTACTTCTTATAAGTAATTAATAAATTGATATGATATGAAATTTTGTATTAAAATCAATTCATGAAAGTACAAATTATATTATTTTAATTAAGACCAATAAAATTATGTCATCATAATATTTATTTAAGATTTTTTTCTAAATTAAATTAAACAAATTCTTTATATCCCAAAAGAAATTAAAAGAACATTATTTTTCAAAATCAATTAATTTTTTTAGGTTTTGTCGCAGATTGGGATGGACATCCCCGATCTACATGCATGCAGATCGGAAAAACCTGGTAAAATGTACAATAGATCAGGAAGGTTTTAGACAATTCAAGTCATAAAAACGCAGATCATCGGGGAGGTCTGTTCTAATCTGAGACAAAATCCTAAAAAGATTAATTGATTTTAGGAAATAATTTTTTTTAATTTTTTTAGAATATAAAAAATTTATTTAATTTATTTTTGAAAAAAAAACATTTATTAAATACAGAGTTATGGAATAATTTAATCATATTTTAATTGAATTGAAATTAAGTATTCGAGTGAGTAACAAATTTTATAATCAGTATCAAATTATTATTTATAATAATATGAATTGACTAAATTCTAATATTTAAAGATATTTTTAGTAATATATTTTTAAGTATTCATAAAAATATTTTATTATAATTTTATATAAAGTGTGTTTTGTAAAAAAAATTATTTACATAGACAAAATATGAATTTTAAACAGAAAAAACCTCAAAAACACTTACTATATAGAATATTTGAAGGTAGGATATGATTACTAACAAAAGTAAAAAAAAAAAAAAAAACTTTATCAATGATAAAGAAAAGCTATTCATCGACTTTGGATTTTAGACTACCATATAATATAGATGATGTAGTATAGCTAGCAAGAGAAAGCAAATTAAAATGGAAATATATTTAATTATAGAATAAATTACTATTTGACTATGAAACTTTGATTTTTATGAATTCTAAACATATAAACGAACAAATTCTATATCACACAAAATTAGATTAGTTTGATAAAATTATTCAAAATAAATAATTTCTTGAATAATTTTATTAAATTAATCTAATTTTTAGAAAATATAGAATTAATTTATATTTCTTATAATTAAAATTATCAATGCTCCGATATTTTAAGGTTAAAGAAAATAAAAAATATTAGTACCAGCAAACTGACACAATAAGAAACCAAGACAACAGTGAAAGAGCCAAAGAAAGTGTCAGCAATGATAGCCGCAAGAAATGGGATTAGATTAGTGGTGCCATTAACCACATTATTAATCTGAGTAGCAGTAATGCTCTTTATATTGAACTCTTGTATGAGATATACGATCAAGTTTCCCCAAAGTCCTGTGCTTGCAAGTACCACCCCAGATAGTGACGCTGTTCATATATCAGTGACCAAAATATCAATAATAATGAAGAAAAAGGTATCATCCATTTAGAGTGCATGCATAGAAATTAACTGAGAGAGAGAAAGAGATCAGAGAGTATATATATACCAATGATGAAGGGGAAGGTTGGCCAACCACCTTGCTTGGAGCCACCCGTATTATTGTTCTTCTGAGCTTCTTCTTCTTCTCCTCTCTGGGATGAATGCGTGCTCTTCTCCATTTATATTTCTTATTATTGCACTTCAACTTTTTATTAGTTATTGGCTTGTTCTTAAAACTCAACTTTGAAGCTTCATTTTATAGGAACTTTGCTTTACCTAATCCATTGAAACTTCACTCAATTCACAAAAAATAATACTATATATACCATTATATACATTCATATATATATTATTTATAATTAAAAAAAATATAAATATCAGCATAAAATTTATACTGATATTTATATTTTTTATTATAAATAATGCATATAAAAATATATAATAATTTATGTGGATTAATTTATATATAAATTTTAAAATTTTGAGGAAAAATTTACTTCCCACGCTTTAATCAATCTTATTTAAAATTTCTAATTATCGAGATACCAGCAAGGTGTTCCCGAATAACTTAACAAGATATTTTGTCCTGCTTTGGTTTTTGTTTTGTATTGTACAATTCTTTCTAGTTTTATTGAAAGTGATGTGTCATCATATGCTTTTATAATCATGTAATTCCAATTCTATATCTTCTTCACCAACCCTGGCCTTTTGTTTATCTTTTCGCTTTAGATGAAAGGAAGTGATGTAATTTTGTACCATTTACTCAATAGATTTATTTTGCATTTATTGATGCATACATGAACCAAAAAAAATTAATTATTACATTTTTAATTTGATACTTTTTAAAATATTAAATTTATTAATCTATCTGGTGCATAATCATCATAATTCAAAACATTTTTATTGTATAACGTGACTAATTTTAATATAGTAAAATCAATCAAAGTTGCGCTAACATGAGCATAGATCATAGTGAGCATTGAAGAAACTGATTGCTTTGAACGTTTTTTTTCTTTTTTTCTATAAGTAAACCACACCAAAACTCAAAGGAGAGGTGGGAGAGTGTTACAAGTATCGTTCATGAGCCAAAATCCAGAACAGAACAACAGCAAGCAATCAAAAACAATTTTTAAGAAGATGATGTATTTTAGTTAGTTGATTAGTTTTCAATAAATAATTAAGATAATATTGTAATTGATATATATGATAATAGTGAATTGTTTATTTTTTAAAAAAACTTCTCGTTCTCTAATTTTTTTAAGTTTTTTTTTTAATTCTCCAATTCTATCTCTTAAAAGTTTTTTACTCCTCAGTCCTCACACATGAGCACATATCTAGTATTTAAAAATATGACATATTTTTAAGACCTAGTGTTACTATTTTAGTTAAATTATCACTTTTAGTTTAATACTAATATTTTATATATTTATTTATAAATTCATAAATAGAATTTTTTTAAATACTTTAAAATTTTATTTATGAATATAATATTTTTCTCTAGTATTTGAGAATTTAAATTTTAATAGATCAATTTTTATTTTTATATATATGATTTAATTTTAATTTAGTATTTTTATTTTATTATTTATTTTTAGAAAATATTTTTTAATTATGGAAAAATAAAAGCCTTAAAAAATATATTTTGGAATTCTTTACGTGAGTGACTCTCAATATTTTATGTATTAAAATACATCATACTTTAAAATAATGATAGATAATCATAATTTATTATATTTAGTTTAACATAAAAAATTTCATGTAAGTAACATCATTAATAATATATTTATAATATCTAATATTATACGTTTAACTCAATAACAAATAATAAAAGAAAACATGCAATAATTAGTATACTAGAGCAAGCACTTAAAAAAATTATCACTGTCCGTCGATAAAAAACTATGTACAATAAACTTTTTCCATGCTTTAATTTGGAGAAATTATTGCAAATGTGTTATCACATTAAAATTGGTATTGGATACGTACATGTGATATTACTTATTATTAATACAATAAACATCTCCTTCTAAACTTTGTGATATTTGTAGAGAGTGGCACATATGAGGTAATATACAAAGTTGATGGTACCAAAGAGTAGTAACATCCAATACACATTATCAACTCTCCCAAAATTAATGTTATCAGGCAACCAATTAGTACTTGCACGAACTTGATGAGTCAATGCAGTGTTAAGGTAATACGATATCCCTATGACCAAAGTAATCATAGCTGTTGATGTGCTCCTCAGTGATTGTGGGAGTTGTTGGTAATACAATGCAACTTGCGCCGGAAAATGAAAAGCTTCTCCAGCACCAGCCAAAGCCAATTGTGGGAACAACAAAGTATTGACATTGACTTGTTCTCATTATGGAACATCTTAAGCCTCTTTGATTCAACAATTGCTGAAACAGCCATACTAAGGATTGTGATGACATGTCCTACTCCTATTTGTTGGAGTAGTGTGGGTGTTTTTCCGATTACTTTATGATAGAATGGCCAGATGACCCTATCAAGAATTGAGAGGAAAATAGATGCGGAGATTAGGAGTATGACGCCAAGGGAGCCTGCTGGGAATTTGAAACGGGGTCCTATTTGACCATCCACTACCAGAGCTTGAAGAATTGATAAGTTAGTTTGCATTGCTATTGGAATTGCTAGGAATATACTTGAAGTCCAGAGTGGCAAAATTCCAATCACTCTCTTAAAATCTTCCACCTGTTGAACTGTGCACAGCCTCCATGGTGTCCCATCAATTGAGTCTCCATCAGTTACCATAGCCGCACGATTGAAGAACCTGCATTAGCAAATGTATGTTAATCATTAGAGTAATATTAGGTAATCAATAAAAATTCAACCAACGTCACTCAACGACTCAAAATTGAATATTCTATTTTTTTAAGTTTTGAATATTCTTTCTATAGAGTTACATTTATATTTGATTTTTTTTATGTATGATTTATTGTTTAGAAAAATATTTGTTAGATGTAGTTTTTCTAATAATTATCGAGAAACACTACCTGAATCTTTTTGCTGGCATTGTGGATACTGGAACCATACCATCGTGGTCATCACCAACGCTATAGTAGTAATCATGTGTTGATGATGAAATCTGAGACTTCCATTTTCGAATAGAAGCAACAGGAACTCTTAAAAGATCCAGAAAGGCGCTCCTTTGAAGGGTTTCAGGGAGATAATAGCGGTACCCCACCAAGAAAACAACCACGGCAATCAAGTTTGAGACAACAGATATCCAGAACCCAAGACTCCAACTCACATTATCTTGAATGTAAACGATTCCGATGATGCTGGCTACTGCAACCGTGTAGAGAGTGACGAAGTACCAGTTGAAGAATGTGTTTTGAATGCGAGGGTTATGAGGGAATTGGTTTGCTCCAAGTGCTGCTGTTGTGAAGCGTGATCCACCGAAACCAATTGCTGCCAGCGCTATTCCAATGAATAACACAGCATGTTGCATTACCGAAGCTGGTTCGCACAAGTTTGATCCATTGTTAATGCAGTGTTGTGGCCTTAACCATTTTAGGCTTGCAGTCAACGCAAATACTACTGTGCCCTATAATAATTTCAAATAGATAATTGAATAATGAGTTATACTATATACCCAAAATTTAACCATTAAATCACATATTGATATAAAATAAATAATAATATTATATATATATATATCATTGTATATATCTGTACACATTTTTTAGTAATATAAAAAAAGATAAATATTAACACAAAAATAAAAAAAAATTTATGCTAATGTTTACATTTTTTTGTGTTACTAAATAATGTGTATGGATATATACAATGGTATACATCCATTAATTCTAAAATATATATTGGAATATAAAATTTATGTTAGAAATAATTTAAATAAATTAAATGTTACAATATTTTGTCTAATGTAGGAATAATTTACTGAGTTAATTTATTGAGTTATTTATTAGATTAATTGTGAAGTAATATATTAGAGAAGATAAATTATTCATGAATTAGAGAGAATATCACAGTGTTCACATACATAAATACTTGAAAGTTATTTAATTGCTGAATTTTAATATGAAAAAATAATTTTTGTTAAATAATTCATGCTCCGTAGCAACTATTTTGATGATTTAGTAAAAATCAATTACATTATTGGTAATATATTTTTACAAAAGATGCATGACATCGGATTTTAGAGTACTACACAGGCATATAATGTAGAATGTATTAGCTAGAGAAAGCAAATTAAAATAGGAATATATACGTACGTGCATGTAAATATAGTTAATTATAGAATAAATTATTACTATTTGACTATGAAATTTTGATTGTCATGAATTCTAACTATAAGATATTATATAAACAAATTCTATACCACAAAAAAATTATATCAATTTGGTAAAATTATCCAAAATAAGTAAATTTTTTGAGTGATTTTATTAAATTAATCTATTTTTTAAGATATCAATTTAATTTATATTTTTCATAATTAAATTAAATTATTAATACTCTAATATTTGAAGGTAAAAATATATATTTATTAGTACCAGCAAACTGACAGAACAGGAAACCAAGACAACAGTGAAAGATCCAAAGAAAGAGTCAGCAATGATAGCCGCAAGAAATGGGGTTAA
>JASCZI010181257.1:159816-177049 GCA_036250425.1 Stylosanthes scabra | reverse complement strand
GTGGTGCCATTAACCACATTATTAATCTGAGTAGCAGTAATGCTCTTTATATTGAACTCTTGTATGAGATATACGATCAAGTTTCCCCAAAGTCCTGTGCTTGCAAATACCACCCCAGCTAGTGTAGCTGTTCATCATATCAGTCACAAAAAATTCAATAATGAAGAAAAACAGAAAATCCATTTGAAGTACACAAAAATTAATTGAGAGAGTATGTATATATATACCAATGATGAAGGGGAAGGTTGACCAACCACCTTGCTTGGTGCCACTGGTGTTCTTGTTCTTCTGAGCTTCTTCTTCTCCTCCATGGGATGAATGTATGCTCTCCATTATTATTACTAATTTCTTACACTTCAACTATTAGTTGTTGGCTTAGCTTATTGCCTTGTGATATTAAAACTCAACTTTGAAGCTTCATTTTATAGGCACCTTGCGTTACCTAACTCATTGGAACTTCGTCACCCATTATACGGATCCCAAAATTCGTGTGAAAAAATTACTTCCCACGCGTTAATCAATCTTATTTAAAATTTCTAATTATCGAGATACCAGCAAGGTGCTCCCGAATAACTTAACAAGATTTTTTGTCCTGCTATGATTTTTGTTTTGTATTGTACAATTCTTTTTAGTTTTTTTTGAAAGTGATGTGTTATCATATGCTTTTATAGTAATGTAATTCCAAATTTCCAATATTCTATATCTTCTTCACCAAACCTTTTGTTTATCTTTTCCCTTTAGATGAAAGGAAGTGATGTAATACATGAGCCAAATAAAAATTAATTATTATTACATTTTTAATTTAATACTTTTTAAAATATGAAATTTATTAATCAACATATATACATTTTTGTATAACGTGACTAATTTTAATATAGTACACCTACAAGGGATTATTTAACGTTTTTTTTTACCAACATCAATTAATTTTTTTAATTTTTTATTATTACAAATTCTAGACCATCATTTTTAAATTCTAAAAAGATGAAAACTTTTATCATTAAAACTAATTTTAACTAATTAATTAGTTTCTATGCTTATTCTTTTAATAATAGTTTTTTTCTTAATAGTTTTTTTCTCAATAAAATATTTAATAATTTTAATAAAAGAATATAATTAATTTATCATGCAAAATGTTTTACTTTCTTAATATAGCAAAATCAATCAAAGTTGCGTTAAGTTCTTCACATTTCGTCCTTACCACTTTTATTTGAGTCAAAAGTTAGTGATAGATTAGGGTGACCCTGCATGTGGCTGCATATATACACACACAATAGCTTTTCAGTTTGTTCCTGCTATATTAAGAAAGTTTAGGTGGATTGAGGATTAAATATTTTAGGTGAGATTTAACTAACCCTAATTTATCCTTCATGATGATGTGGCAATGTTTTATAGACTAACTTAAGTTTTATAACTCTAACTAGAGTTAATAATTGAGATACAATTATAATTAATTTATTTTTCTAAAGTGGTATTCCATTTCTAAAAATTTTAAAACCATCCCAACCCAATTTGTTCTTCTTCCCCACAACGATCTTTCTCATTGCTACAAACTACATACGAATAAAACAATAATATAAGTTGTTAATTTATTGTACAAAGCTGCATCAATCCATCAATTTATTTCATTTAATTTCTAACCTGGATTGGAGATTGATGAATTACGTACTCAAAAACAAAAAGAAATTAGAGAAAAGTTAATTTGATTTGACAGATTGGTTTTCGTTGTCAAGAATCGATTCCACCATGTTCCTTTGTTGGAACCAACTAACAGTGAGAGAGCCCAGCAATAATGAGAGGCAGGATTTCAGTGAGCGGTGGATGTCAAAAAAGGGATATCGAGTGGTGGTGAAAGACGGTGCTTAGAAGAGAGGGGCGGCGGCAGCAGCTGCAGTGGGGTGACAGGCAGGCACGAAGGATGAAGATGAGTGGAATGAGATAGAGGTGAGTTGTAACGGGAAGGGAGGATGAATGTGTCAAGTTAGATTAATGGGTTAGGATTAATTTACCATTTCCAAAAATTATAACAAAACTTAATCATGATTAAAATATAGGCATAAGTTAAAATTACACAAATATACTCAACCGAAATTTATATTTTAGAGAGGATAATTTAACCTCTCATTTTGAGAGAGTTCGGTAGAGATCACCAATATTTTATTAGCTTTAAAAATTCTGAGAATTTTGAATATTTACAAAAAATATTTAGTTATTTAATAAGGGGGCATTGGTATGAAATTTGTACTCCATATATATATATACCATTTTTATTGTTCATTTGTACTAATTAAACTAATTAATTAAGGATAAAATTTAATTATCTATTCTTTTACGTGCCAAGTGAATTTTTTCATTCAAAATATCTTATTGCATTTTGAATGAAAGGAAATTATAGATAACTAATAATTTTTAAATCAACAAATTACTCAATAAAAAATAGAATATTCATAACTACTATTAATAGAATATCTATAATGAAGGTTATAGAACATCCGAAATCTAAAGTGACTATCAACTAATTTTAGAAACAAAATATTCAGAATCTAAAAAAATAAAATATCTAATTTAAATTATTGACTTATATTGACTGAATTTTTATTAATTACTTTTGATGAATTATTTGGATGATGATATTTTAAAGAGAATCCAATTATAACTCTTCTTATATTATTATTATTATTTTATAAGTGCGCGGTGTACGTGCCTTAGCTTTAAGGCTATTTATTTTGTTTTTTGTGATTCATAATGAATTGCAAATATATAGGGCCATAGGGGCTTCAATAATCCATTATCCAGCTAATAATTAATTGAAAGCTTTCTTGATTTGAATCTTAAGTCGGAAAAGGACGGGTCACAGTAAACTGGGAGTAATTGATGACTTGCTGTAATCATTGTGTTTCACACCTGGTTAATTATATTGGACACTAAAAATACTAATGTACTATATAGTAGTGGTCTCAGCTATTATATCACATGTTTGTACTGTCCACTATGTTTGTGAAGCATCATCAAATTATTGACCATGCTGTTAGTGGTCAGCCCCACACTCCCTGCACTGCAAAGTTTAGGACATTGTCCGGGATTAACAAACTATCTTTCTGGAGTTAATCCACTCGTTTATTTAAATAAATATAAAAAATAAATAATTATATATGAATAAGTAATTTAATCAATTAATTTTAATTAAATTATTTATTTTTATATTAAATAAAAAAATATTTTGATTATGTCAAATAAAATTTTATTTAAATATTATTTTTTATAATATTTAATATTAAAATAATATTCTATTTAGTATAAAAAATAAATAATTTAATTAAACATGATTAACCAAAATTATTTATCCATATAATAATACCTAAAATTAAATATGATTATATCTAAGTAACAAAATAACCAATAACAAACTCATAAATAAAAAGAACTAGTACTTGACATATCAATATAAATTATTTAAATTGATATTTATATTTCTATACATATAACATTTATAATAATTATATATTTATTATATTTAATTAAAATTATATAATTTTTTTTTGGTGTCGATTAAAATTATATAATTATTATAACTGTAATTAATAAATACTAAATAGAGTAATTTTAAAATATTTTGAACTGATTTTTTATTATCAGGTGGACCATTATTGTTACCGCATAATAAACACATCCTTCTAAACCTTGTGATACTTGTAGAAGGTAGCACATATGAGGTAATACACAAAGTTGATGGCACCGAAGAGGACTAACATCCAATACACATTATCAACTCTCCCAACGTTAATGTTATCAGGCAACCAATTAGTGCTTCTACGAACTTGATCAATCAAAGCAGTGCTAAGGTAAAACGCTATCCCAATCAGCAAAGAAATCATAGCCGTTGATGTGCTCCTCAGTGACTCTGGAAGTTGTTGGTAATACAATCCAACTTGCCCTGGGAAATGAAAAGCTTCTCCAACACCAACCAAAGCCAATTGTGGGAACAACCAAAGTACTGACATTGACTTGTTCTCATCATGCAACATTTTAAGCCTCTTCCATTCAACAACCGCTGAAACAACCATACCCAGGACATTTAGCACGTGTCCTATTCCTATTCGTTGAAGTGGTGTGGGTGTTTTCCCAACTAGCTTCTCATACATTGGCCATAAAACTCTGTCAAGAAGGGAGAGAAAAATTGATGCGGAAAATAGGACTATGACGCCAATGGAGCCTGCTGGGATTTTGAAATGGGGTCCTATTTGATCATCCATTACCAAAGCTTGAAGAACTGATAAGCTGCTTACCATTCCGATTGGAGTTGATAGGAAGATACTTGAAGTCCACAGTGGTAAAATTCCAATCACTTTCTTAAAATCTTCCACTTGTTCAACTGTGCATAGCCTCCATGATTTCTCAATTGAGTCTCCATCAGTCACCAGAGCTGCACGATTGAAAAAACTGCATTAAAAAAATATATGTTAATATGTAGTTAATAATAATAATGAACAATATAATATTATGGTGTACGTATATTTAATTAACACAAATTTGATTAGGCACATTATCAATTAAATATTTATAATTAAGACTGCACTGATATAGTTAATTGTCGTTATCGTGGTGTAACAGATGGAAGATAGATGAGAGCACTCTCCATGGCTAATGTATGTGGAGGAGCAATAATATATAACTTTTTGACTTTTAGGAAAATCTTACATGGATCATGGATGTGATATGGAACACTTTATTAGGAAAGTAAACAGCAACCATTATTATATATTTTTAGTAACAACTAATATAATAGGAAGGTTTTAATGTTATCGTTTAAAATTTAAAAAAATTTATTATTTAAAATTAAAAAATATGATCGTCCAAATAATCATCCACCTAATATATACCTTAACCTCTTTCCCGGTACTCCCGACTCTGCAGGAACCAAGCCATCACTACAATAATTTTGTGGTGTTGATGATGAAAGCTCAGACTTCCACTTCCGGACAGAAGCTACAGCAACTCTGGCAAGATCCACAAAGGCGCTTCCTTGTGGGGTATCTGGCCGGTAATGGCGGTAACCCACCAAGAAAACCATGACACCAATCAAGTTGGAAGCAGCACATATCCAGAACCCCACACTCCAACTAACGTTGTCTTCGATGTAGACGATTCCGGTGAAGCCTGCAACTGAAACAACATACAAAGTGACGAAGTACCAGTTGAAGAAGATGGCTTGATGTTGAGGGTTATCGAACTGGTTTGCTCCAAGAGTTGCTGCTGTGAATCGCATGCCACCGAAGCCAATTGCTGCAAGTGTTAATCCCATGTATAGCACTCCATATTGCACTCCAGATGGTGCTTCGCACAAACTTGACGATGCCTCCTTCATGCAGTGTTCTGGCCTTAACGATTTTATGCTTGCCGCCAATGCAAATACCACTGTGCCCTGTGTATTTGAAATTACATATAAACTTGTTATTAGATTAAATTTTGTTTAATTAAGCATATATAATGATAGAAAAAATATCTATATGGAAAACATATTCATAGTCACATGAAAACTTTGTCGCAAAAAGTTTAAGTCGATAAGAAGAGATAAGTTTATTTCTAATGATGAGTACACAAATTTGGAGTCTTTGTTGCTGTAGCATGGAAGAAATATTGTATGGTGGATTGGTGGTCATTATAATGTTGAATCATCATTTCATGGAGACTGGAGACTGGAAGAGAAGGATGGTCCTAACATAACTATTACTTCAAGTTCAAGAAACAGTGTTTTCAAAATTTTGACATGGTGAAATTAATAAGATCAACATGGTCATTGATAGATCATATACTACTAGCTAGAGAAAGGAAATAAAGATGGTTGTATATATGCGTGTTTATATATATGTAGTAACTACTAATTAGTATGAGTTAATTATATATTATTACCAGAAAAGCAACACAAGAAGAAACGAAGGCAACAAGAAAAGAGCCAAAGAAAGAGTCAGCAAGCATAGCGGCAACAAATGGGAATAGACTTGTGCTGCCATTAACCACATTAGAAATCTGAGCAGCACTTATGCTCTTTATATTGAACTCTTGTATCAGATATACGATCAAGTTTGCCAAAATTCCTGAGCTTGCAAGTGTTAGCCCAGCTACTGCCGCTGTTCAACAGTACCAAAAATTAAACAAGAAATTATAAAACCATTTAATTTATGAACAAACATGTGTATGTAACATATGTTATCCCATCCATATAGAAATTAAGAGAAGGACATACCAATGGTGAAGGGGAAGCTTCTCCAACCCCCACCAATATTCTTCTGAGCTTCTTCTTCTCTGCTATGGGATGAGTGTGTGCCAGCCATTTCTTGCACTTCAACTTGTCTTCAAAACTCTCCTTGCTTTCTTCTTTTATAGGCCAATGTTGCTTTACCTCATCTTATTACCAAACTAATTAATGGTATCTCAATACATGTATGTATATTCGTACATAAAATATAGTAACGGATTCTGTTGCTAATTGACTTGTTGGTGCGCCTTAATACTTTTAGTTGAGAAAATTAATTATTAATTTCCCACTTACAGAATAGTATTTGTTTATTTAAATAGTCTAAACATTCATTTTAATATCTTTTTAGCATGAGCAATACTAGCTATATGACTAATAAAATTTATTATTTGGGTTGTTAATTAACACTTGACCAATAAATCTCTAAATTAAATTCTAATAATGTAAAAATAAGATGTTAATCTAAAATATTGGTTAGTATTAAAGTAATAAAAAAAACACCGGCCTCCTTATATTTCTCTATTAGCATATATGTTTCTAAAATTGCAAGGTATATATTTAAAAGAACCTTAATGAAAGATCTATATTTGTTGGTGTGACACCATATATATCCATTTCGTCCTAGAATTCGAAGGGAATATTTGAGGCACATGTTATATTATTCTGTGTGTGATTTGAGAAGAGGGGTAATAATTAAGTTCGTCTATGAGTCTTTAAGTAATGATTAAATTGGTGAAATGATTTAGTTATTAATTATTATTTAAATTGATATGGCATAAATAATTTTAGGGTTTAGTTAAGCCATACGATAAGTTTATTATTATTGGAATAATTTAAATATTTATATTTAATGAATATAAAATAAATATATTAAAAATTTAAATTTTTTTTATATTTTTAATAAAAAATTTTAAATTCGTATTCTTATCATGTGTTATAAGGGCACATGTTAGCTAAATCTATAATTCTATTATTCTATGTGAGATTTGAGGGAATGGGTAGCAATAATTAAGTTCAGCTATGAGTAATGATTAAATTGGTGAAATTAATTAGTTATTAATTATTATTTAATAACTAATTAATAGACCAATAAAAAATAGACCAATTTAATCATGGAATAAATACTAATAGACTAATCTAATTATTGTTCTCTCTATTTAGCTTAGCAACCAATCGGAAAAGTATTTTGTGTTATTAAATTTTAATATTATATCAAAATTATTCACAATTAAAAATACCATATATTTATTAAAAATAAAAATTTATAAAGACAAAAAAATATTTAAACCATAAATTTATAATCAAAGTTTTAAAAAAGAAAATTATTCTTGGCAACCCAAATTTATTTGGATTATATATGGGGGACATATGACCACTAACCAATTTATGATTGAACATGTATCATTACTTTCCAACAGTAACAATCAACACCCAAAGAAGAACACCAAAAAAAAAAAATCATCACCCAAAGAAAAAAAAAATACATGTATACACCTCCTTCTAAACTTTGTTGTGATACTTGTAGCAAATAGTACATATGAGGTAATACACAAAGTTGATGCCACAAATGAGGACCAACATCCAATACACATTATCTACTCTTCCAAAATTAATGTCATCCTGTAACCAATTTGTGCTCTTACGAACTTGATCAATCAATGCGGTGCTAATGTAAAATGCTATCCCAATCAGCAAAGAAATCATAGCCGTTGATGTGCTCCTCAGTGACTCCGGAAGTTGTTGGTAATAAAATGCTACTTGCCCCGGATAATGAAAAGCTTCTCCAACACCAACCAACGCCAATTGTGGGAACAACCAAAGTATTGATATAGACTTGTTTATATCATGCAACATCTTAAGCCTCTTTGATTCAACAATTGCTGAAACAACCATACCAACGAAATTGAACACGTGTCCTACTCCTATTCGTTGGAGTGATGTGGGTGCTTTTCCAGTTAGTTTTTTATACAATGGCCATAAGACCCTATCAAGAATTGAGAGGAAAATAGATGTGGAGATTAGGATTATGATGCTAATTGAGCCTGCTGGGAATTTGAAATGGGGTCCTATTTGACCATCCATTACCAAAGCTTGAAGAGTTGATAAGCTGATTAGCATTCCTACCGGAGTTGATAGGAATATACTTGAAGCCAGTAATGGCAAAATTCTAATCACTTTCTTAAAATCTTCCACTTGTTCAACTGTGCATAGCCTCCATGGTTTCTCTATTGAGTCTCCATCAGTTATCAGAGCTGCTCGGTTAAAAAACCTTCATTAACAATTTTTTTTTTATGTTAGTAGTTGAAGAACAATTGAAATTAAACTTATTTCAATTAAAATGCTGATCACCTTGTATTTCTATTGTCTCAACATTAAACTTAGTACCTTAATAATGTTTTCCTTTGCGTTTCCATCGCGGGAACCACGATTTCATCATGATGATGATCACCATGGTAGTAGTAATCGTGTGTTCTTGATGAGAGTTTAGAGTTCCATTTAAGAAACGAAGCAACAGGAACTCTTGCAAGAGCCACCAAGGCACTTCCTTGTGGGATATCCGGGCGATAATAGCGATATCCCAGCAAGAAAACCACGACAGCAATCAAGTTCGACATAACACAGATCCAAAACCCCAGAACCCAACTCACATTGTCTTGAATGTAAACGATTGCAGTGAATCCAGCTGCTGAAGCGGAGTAGAGAGTGAACAAGTACCAGGTGAAGAAGATAGCTTGATGGTGAGGGTTATGGAACTGGTTTGCTCCAAGTGCTGCTATTGTGAAGCGCGCACCACCAGATCCAATTGCTCCTAGTGTTGTTCCCAAGTATAGCACTCCATATTGCACTCCAGATGGTGCTTGGCACAACCTTGATCCATTCTCTATAATGCATTGTCCAGGTCTTAATGATTTTATGGTTGCTGTCAAGGCAAAAATTACTGTCCCCTGAAAATGCAATCATTAAGTAATGCTATTTGAACAAGTTATTTTGTCCGACAAGTCCAACAAAGTCATTTATTTCAATGTCAAATAGTACAAAAAAAAACACATAAATAAAGTTCTATTTAGCATCGAAATAATCTTCTATTTAGCATAGAAATAAATGACTTGGTTGGTTAAATCACTTGTTCAAATAGAATTATTGTTTACGTATATTACGTACCAGAAAAGCAAAACAAGAAGAAAGCAGAGCAACTGGGAAAGAGCCAAAGAAAGAGTCAGCAATGATAGCAGCAAGAAATGGGATTAGATTTGTGGTGCCATTAACCACGTTAGCAATCTGAGCAGCCGTTATGCTCTTTATGTTGAATTCTTGTATCAGATATACGATAAAGTTTGCTCCAATTCCTGAGCTTGCAAGTGTTATCCCAGCCAAAGTAGCTGTTTATTATGAGCATGTAAGTTTATATATGCTTAATTAACATGTTGGCAATGGCAGGCACATTATACTAGTATAGCTGTGAGCGAAGATTAGAAGTTAAAAAAGAGAGATTAGAGTACCAATGATGAAGGGGAAGCTTGTCCAACCACCAGCCTTGTTCTTTTGTGCTGCTGCTTCCTCTTCTTCTTCTCTGTGGGATGATTGTCTGCCATCCATTTCTTTTAATTTCATGGACCTAGCTTCAAGCTTTCAACTCTTGTGCTCAAAACTCTACTAGTACTATTAATAATAATGGGGTTAGGGTACTTTTGCAATGTATATATAGTAATATAGAGCTGAAAACTTATCATGTAGTAAACTGTAACTTGCTTTGGAGGGTTATATGATGATTGAATTACGTTTTCCGGCAAATGGCAAAACCAAAAGTTAACTTGTGAATGTAACCAACTAACTATAGACCAATAAAGTCGGTAACCCATCTTCTAAGCAACTATTCAATTATCTAAGTGCCCCATGCCATACATAGTGATAATTACATTTTAAGCTATTACCTATACTAGGAAAAAAAAAACAAAGTGCATGCAGTGCAAATATTTTAAGCAACCTAATGTATGTGGCCATTCCTTTTACGAGGTTCTTGTTTGTTTAATTTTTGCAGTTTCTTGCTTTTTGAGTATGGTAGTTGATCTTGCTTTGTAGGTTTTGTTAAGTTGATTGGCCTTATTTTAAGTACCACATTTTTTGTAACATTCTTTTTAGAATCAAGCGTTACCAACCATTTTTAAAAAAAAAAAATGCAGGAATTCATACACATACGTACATTGTAGACAGCGAACAAAATATAATTCCTAAATCATAGTATTTATTTAAGAAAGGATAAGAAAAATTATCTAGATTCTACCACAAGTCATTGCCTAAAAAACCATGTCTAAATAAGCTAACGAGAAAGAGGATTTGTGATCCCTCCTCGTGTCATGTTTCTTAGGTATCAGCAAACCTGCATGCGAATAATCAGAAAAATGTTTAGACACACATAGGTGGAATGGAAAGAAAATGAAGAATAAGATTAGAAAGCAGAGTAGGTACCCAAGCTCCGAGAGCTTTAAGTGAGCTTCAGTGTAATCAGCAAAGAATGCGTCTTCATCCTGAAATGAGATGAGATGAGATGAGCACATAAATTATGTTCAGAGAATGCAAATAAATCAAGTTTGAATGAAGATGATGAGGATTTAATTTGTAGAGACTTGGGCATATTTCTCAACAAGAGGCCGGAAAACAGAATCCTCGAGCAATGCTTTGTCAGTTGGCAATTGCAAAAGCCCCTCCTTCTCGCCACCCAAGAGTTCCCTATCATTTTTCAGCAAACAATGCAAATTGTGTTATTAAGGCCGTGTTACAGACTTATTAGCTAGGAATATATATTTATATATGAAAATGAAACTCACGTGAAGTACGAGTTGTCAAAAATGAGAGGATTAGAGGTCCAAGGACCCTCAAATCCAGAACGATCCTTGTGGCACCTACCCTGCAAGAATATATCATAGGTTATTGACATAAATTAGCAATTATTCAATCTACAATATATATGAAAAAACTTACAAGGGTGTGAGCACCAGAAAGGGCAATAATATCTTGATCAGTGAGTCCCATGGTTTGCACAAACAAATCCCTCAAATGGTCATTGCCCTTTGTTGCATCGGGCAAGCGACCCTCTGGAGGTGGATCAGCCTTGTCCTAATAATCAAGTTAGTTATGCGAATGAGATGTAGTTCAAATGACATTTGTCCCCTCGATCTCTCCCCTACCATATATTTGATATAAAAAGAATGTGTTGGTTACCTCTCTGCCAGGGTGAAAAGGGACATCAGGGCCACCGGTAATCTCAACGGCAACAACCCCGGCCAACTGGTAAAAATCAGCGTAAGTTATGGTAGGGAACTGCTGCTTGAGAGGCTCCAAGAGGTTGACAGCAATATCAAGACCTCTGTTAGCCTCATGCTTTTGTTCAGCTTCGTGCTTCATCGTTCCGAACGGACCACCGGTTTTTGTCTTCACGTCGAAAGTACCAGCGGAGTGCCATCTAATTAAATATTATTATGAATGCACGCAAGTTATTAATTAATTAATTAATTATTAATCCTGAGATTGAGCAGTAGCAGTACTTACGCCAAACGGAGCATAAGAGGAGCACATTGCTTCTCGAAGATCAAACCCCTGAGCTTCCTCCTGGCCTTGTGAATGGCCTTTTGGTAATCTTCACTCACCGTCGGGTATGACTTCCCCATGGTAATAAGTTAGTTACGCAAAAGGCAACAGATCAGAGTTGGTGGCCTCGCTCGCTTGGCGGTTATTAATAACTAAGAGAGGTGAAACCGTCAGAAGTAGATCTGAATTGCAGGAATGTAGCACGAGTCAGTGGGGAGAAGAATCTTCTGGTAGCTCCTCCTGCGCCGTTCATGCCGATTTCATGGATACCATGCAAGACTCAACACAATACCAAATGTAACAATAATATAATCTTATTAAATGTTTTCTTTATTTTTCCTTTTTTTTTATTTTTACTTATGTTTGGTTGGAGACTGAAAATAATTCATGATTCTTTTGGTGTATGGCAGATTCACATGCATAGTGTCACTGTAACACTGTCTTGTGTGATTATTCCTTCCATGCATCCTGCATATTCTCAAACCATGAGTGTAGGGAATAATAAATTGTTTTTGGTAAACTAACGGGGCCAAGGCCCAAAATAAAAGGTCCAATTGGGCTTCAAACTTTATTCTTTTAGCCAGATCAGTAGGTGTAACATTTACAGCCCACCAAGATCAACCTTATACCAAAAAAAAAATTTCTGACCATAAAAAAAAATAAAAGTTCATTTACCAAAAATATATAAAAAATAAATTCAATACAAAAAGAAATAATAAATAAAAATTTCATACATGTGAGTATGAGGTTGTAGGCCATAGCCCATATAATAATGTAAAAGTTAAACAACTTAGGCCAAATATTTACTACCCTCTCCAAATAAGGGGCACCAATAGTCCTCTCCAAGTATTTATAAAATTTACTCTATGTCTTATTTTAACAAAAAAATAATGTGAAAATTTTCAATTTATAAAATAAGACATATATAGAGTAAATAAGATCCTTGTTTATGAAAATTTTTATTTATTTTCTTCCAAGAGTAAATAAAAAGAATATTGTGATACTCTTAAATTTTTCTAGTAGTACTTACAAAATAAAGTAAAATTCCTATATTTTTGTGTTTAATTTATATAATTCAATAATGCAAATAAATAAATGTACATCTTTTATTGGGCATTAAATTCTTCACCCACCAAGTGTCCAAGCGTTAAATTTTTTTTGTTGTGTGGTGGATTTTTATTTGGCTATTGACATGTTCATGTGTTGTGTGGTTGCCATAGCAACAACGTTAGAAATGATAATGGACTATGCAACTTCACAGGTGAACAGAAAACCATAATATTTAAGTAATCATTCTCCGACCGAAAAAACTAAATTAAATTATATTCATACTCCTACTCCTAGTATACATTATCTTGCTTCAATTCATTTATTTATTTGCAAATAGTAGTTAATGATGCTAGTTTTTGGCGCAGAGTAAATATAATTTGCGTGAGCAATAATCATGATGAGTTAACTGGTGGGAAGGTATATGGTCTCCTTAAAAGAAAACGTTGCCAACGCTGAAACACAGTGCACAGTAATCTGCATGATTTCATAATACATAGCAGCTACTATATGACAGAGTTGCTAAAAAAGAAATTAAGAAAGTGACCAATGTGGGGGAAACATGGACCCACCCTAAAGAGAAAGAGACGGATAATTCTTCACACACACATGACACAACTCGTGGTCCTACAATCCTAACCAATGGGGTGTTTTCTTTGGAACCACATGTTTTTAATGTTATTTTATTGAAGAGAAGTGGCGTGGACTGGACACTACTGCAAAACAAACTCTTATCCAATATGGAAGGGTTAGATCAAGATCAGACTTCAATGCATTATATCCAACCCGACTATGATCATCGGTTTTTATTTAATAATAGTATTTGATTCCATCAAGTCCAAATTAGATCCAAGAGGATAGACGTGCTTGACTACGAACATTGTTAGATATTTAACAAACACTAATTAATATAATTGAAAAAATATAGTTTTCAACATTTTAATTATTATCATTATACACAGATCGATATATTCACTTGAATAGCCGTAACAAAATAATACACTGACTCCAATAAGGTCTTGGACTAGGCCTACTTCGCGCAAATCACTTCAGTAGTATTTGAGAGAGGAATTGAGACTTTAAAATTAAGATTGAAAAAAGACTGAATTAAGTTTGATATTGTGTTTTGTTTAAAATTTATAAGAAAATAGATACTAAAAGATAAATATTAAATTAAGTTGATAGATGAATAATAAATGTTAGTGATAAAAACTTTAACGTTAAATGAGGGTATTTGAGTAAAATTTTTTTTTTAAAGTTTCAGTTTCAGTTTCCCGTCCTTCAGCCCATGTTATCTAAAAGTACTGAAAATATTAAAATTCTAAGGATTGAAACTAAAATTTTAATTATAATTTTTGTCAACCAAATATAATACGGAGTTTCGGTGTTCCAATTTTCATAAACAAACAATACCTTATATTATGACCAATAGTGATTATCTCAAATATTTAACGATGGGTTCATTATCAAAGTCATAACAAGACGTACATGTCCCAAAACCAGCATTTATTTGTAGAAACTATTAAAGGACTTCACATATATTTGCATGCTATTAGTAATTGTTTTGGATATAAAAATGTTTAAGTAATAGTAGAAAATTAAGTCTAAAATACTCTAAAATTATCTCATTATATATTCTTGAAATTTTTCTAAAATAATTAAATAACACTATATATAATATATAACTGTGTAATTACAGATATTATATATATATATATAAAATTATAAATATTAAATTAAATAAAATAATTTTAAATAATCATCTCTAGGACATTACCATTTGTCTCTAAAATATTACCATTTTAATATCAAATTTCTTCATTTTTGTGCTTAGACTTAGATATATCAGCTTTATCATTAATTTCATGTTCCAGCAGAATGTCATCAAGTCACCCTATTTTGTGAAAAAAAGTTATAAAAGATTAAGTCATTGATGGCTACTGCCTACTGCTGCATTCAGCTGTCCTTCTTCACATATCATAATAGATCCTAGTTTGAAGGATTCTTTTCTTTCTCGAGGTAAAATTAAATATTAAAAAAATTTATAAAAAAAAAAAAAGACGAGCGCATCAGATTTCTACATTTCATGGCTTTGGAGCTTGCTCCATTGATTTACTGGCAGCTCCAATATCTGAACAGTGCTGTTATGCGACCAATGCAATGTCACCCTTGCGCCTTGTAACTGGATATTATGGTCAATCTCATTCCATTCAAGTTGCAGCTTTGACTCGCGAGTCCTGAGACATCACAGTTCACTGTTTTCGTTCCTCTTTATTATTTCACTCTCATCTGATAGGTCAGACCTAGTAAGGACTTCAATTTCCAGAAAAAAAAGTGCTGAAGGAAAACGGAGACATTCTTGCATGAACAGTTACGTATTCAAGGAACTGTTTTGGTCTCCTGGATTAAAAGCTGCAAAATTGGAGCGCAGAGTCATAAAGTCCCTTATAAAGTTGAAGTTTTTCTTCCCCAAAAATATAAAGTTTTTTTTTTTGAAAACTGTATCGAAGAACGAGAAAAGCTAACAAATCTGTCTTTGCCTAAATTGTCGAGAATGTCGATCACGCATGTTGATAGTTTGGATAATAACTAAAAATTGGGCAGGAATACCATGGATTTTGACAAGCAAGAACTAAATTGAAGATATAGAGCATTTCCTTCACACAATATGTGCATAATATGGTTTAACCAAGAGGTCCCAATCAGAAATCTCAGTATACGCCAATCAGTTACTGAATTATACAAAGAATTTTCAGCACAGACATGCTGCCATTTGTTTTTCATGTCTGCATACTGCATTACTAGGATGGGTTATGATGGTGCATGCGGGGGCTTCACCTGGTAATAGTATTGATGAGCTGCATTGCTACCAGGTGCAATGGATGAAGTAAACGAGATACTCTGAGGGACTGAGTTCATCGGTTTTGTTGGAAAGATGGCAGTCGATGGATAGGTAGCAGAAATTGAGAATCCTGATGATGCTGCAGTAGAGAACGGTGGTACTGGTGTAGCACTGACCGAACCATGCGTTTGCCACGCCCAGCCTGGGACTCCATGCGACGGATCAATGCCGATTCTCTCTGCTCTTTCCTGCCAAATATTTCAACCATTGTTAACAAATTGGTTTATATAGACAAGAAGAAAGCGCCATCCATGGATGCCAAATGCACAATGTTAAACAATGCAGGGTCTCCATTTGAATAGGATACAAAGTTGAAAAGGAATGCATAATGGATTCCAGTACTGTGATGGGCTATCATTCAATTACTATCCTTATTCCAGAGTCACGTCATTTTATTAACACAACAATGATAATGACCATTTCCTTGTTCCACTCGGGATTTTTATACATATTTCAGAGCAACTCATTCTGCCAAATAGTTGAGGAACATAGGATATCAAACACATAAAACATGATTCAAATTCCCTTGACGTTTTTGACATCGTAGATTGCCCCAAAAATAAAATTCAATAGAAGATCAAATTCAACTTTGATTGCTAGGATATACGCGTAGTTTATCTTTTCTACTTTTTATATTAAGCACTCAATAAATGAATAAGAATATTACACTGCAGTCAACAGCTGTAAAACTAGTACTAAGGATTGACAGTGATCTCACCTCATTGGGAAAGAAACTTGAATACGAGGCATTCCAGACAGAAGGACGCTCTTCATTTACAGCCAGCCTTTTCAAAGACGGATCACCAATAACTGAATTAACATGGGTTTCCATCTACCAATTAAGAGAAACCAGCCTATCATGACTAGCAGTAAAGACAAAAATATAGGAAATTGCAGATCAATACCAGAAAAAATGTTTCACAAAGATCAAGAATGTCAAAGGTAAGTAGGTGGTAATTAGTTACAGCTGAACCCCACAAAGGCCAAAAGCACTCTTCCACCATTAAAAAAACTGCTCCACAGTTAAATGTCTATAAAGATTATTTTGTTTCGGAACTGGTCGAGTGCATGAAGGATGACAAACTGAATACAAAACTTTGATCCTCCTTATGTGTAACAAATATTAAATTATATGAAGATGTAAAGTTCAGCTATATACCCTTGAACTTCTTCCGGGATGCACATCGTAAGGGACAGACTGGAACTGAAGATGCCCCCTGTTTTCTTTGGGATCATGTCCTGGGGTAGCCATTCCTAAATTGAGGTCGAGATTGTGACTGCCACCTAGTTTAAAGATAAACATAAACAATATTTCAGACAAAATTCTTTTGCTGCGACATTAGTTTGAAATCAAATAGACAAATACATCAGAGATGATATTGCTGTGGAAAACTACCTTCACTAATAATGGCTTCAGGTTTGACCTCGCTTTCATACGTACT
>JASCZI010181257.1:136230-159754 GCA_036250425.1 Stylosanthes scabra | reverse complement strand
CTAATTTCCAGAAAATCAAAAGGGAGACAAATGTTGGTTGCAACCCTAATGAGTTGATAATTCAGGGTAATAAATTCAGTGCAGGTACAATTCAATTCATGTATCACTAAGACCTTGCAGCTTCTACTTCGCTGTCGAATAGCCCAAGATATATATACCTGCACGAAAGCAGTGCAATCTCTATGACAAAAACAACCTTTGCCAATTGTTTCTTTGAAACAGGCATCTTAGACATGTTTCTCCAAACACGGAAAAAAGGCTATAGACCCATTGAGAACCAAGCCGAAATTTGCCTGTAGGCCAATAGGTACATGAATCCGCACTAATATCTAATCCTAAATCATAGTAGACCACTACTGTAGTTTTAGTTTACATGAAAGTAGGTCCTCACTTTTTGCCAAGGAATTGTCCCATTCGAGCTTCCCACCGGCCACATTTGTGAAGTGTCACTCCTCGGTATTTTGAACTTCCCCTTGAGAAACCAGTGCTTTGGCGACGGAGTATGTGAACAAATTCCTCCTTGGAGAGATTTTTCATCTGTTGGTCATTAAGAAAAAATAGTAAACAACAATTCAAAGGGTCCATCTAGATTAATATTCATCATGAGCTTATGCGTTTTTCCAACCTGTTTGAGATCGTCCTCATAGTCAACGAGATTAAAATTGATGTCAGCATCAAGTCCCCTAAACTTGATCGCAGCTCGATCATAAGCTCTGAATTTGAAAAAGTTCAAGTCAATGACAACAATTAACTAAATCCATATCTTATAAGTTAAAAGTCGCCACCAAAGGGAATTTATGTAAGATCAAAAGTTGTACCTAGCAGCGGCATGAGCGGTGTCAAATCCACCTACAAGGCCCAACAAAAATTTCATCGGAACACAATAAAAATTAGCAAACAAAAAAGGACTAAATTAAAAACAAAGATTAAAGTAAACCAAAGTACAAATCCATACCTAGATAAACTTGTTTCCCGCAATCCCTATACAAAATAATAACAAACACAAACCGCAAGTCAGACTTATTTCACACATTCAAACACGGTAAAAATTAAATTCGTATTTCCCCAATCAAACAAACAACTACCATACAGTAGATAATACAGAACAAGAGCACCTAAATTTGGGGAAAATTATCAAAGAGAGTAAAAACGAATCAAGTGTACGAACCAGATATGCGATTCCCATCTTCCGGTCCTCCTGTAGAAGGTGACACCTCTGTACTGCGAGCTCCTTGACCGTGGGCCTCTCCTACTCTTCTTCGCTTGCGGAGGCTGTTGTTGCTGTTGCTGTTGCTGCTGCTGCTGCTGCTGAACATGGACAATATTCTTCATCTCGGCGCTTTCAGCTCGATGCTGATCCAGAGACAGATCCATCCAGCTCTTCCTCGCCGGAATCGACGACGTGGAAGGCTGCCCCTGCCAGTTCCCGGCACTCACGGGAAACAGCTCCTTCGTCGCGACGACGTTTTCAGTCCCGCCTTCCACCTTCAGAATATCGAAATTGAAGGTGTAGAAGTCGCCGCTGCCAGTGGCGCGTGTGGAACACGAGTCATCGTCTCCACCGCCACCTCCGTTGCTCGAGCCCTCCGCATTCACCACGGAGGAATTCGAGGTCCCGGAGGACGCTTCCGGAATCTTCTCCCTGAGGAGCACGGGCGAGTCATCGTGCTGAGTGGAATCGGCATTCAGGTTAAGATCGAACATCGCTCGTTCTTCTTCAAGTTATATAGAACTCTCTCGATTTCTTCACAGCACTTTATCAATTTCGAGCTAAAACGGTAAAAAACTAATTGAACTTCAACATCGCCGGAAAGCTACGATTCCGACAGCGATAACCAATACGATCGAACACAGCAAACATAAAATACAGGTAATGTAAGCAAAAACAGCGGAGTTCTAGAGAGAGAAATTTAAAGAGCTTCTTCGTGGAACAACGATTCTTCTGCATCGAGGTAAAAAAAAAACAACGAAACGAAGAAGAATATAAACAAAATTAGAAACTCGTCCAGTTACTGTGACCGCCGGAAATTTTTCCGGCGACCGGAAAAGTAGAAATACTAGGAGAAGAGAGAGGGAAACTCACATAAAAAAGCGTGAGAAAGAAGGTTCACGATCTGCGTTGTTGCATTTTGTGTATGGTCGGCGATGAGTTCAGAATCGGAGAGAGTGAAAGCATCGGCGACTATCGGATTCCATGGAACGATGGAGAGAGAAAAGAGAGAGATAGAGAGAAATGAGAATGGTGAAGGAACACTTTCAGAGTTCGGAGCCATTATAAGGGAAGATGGAATATATAAACATTTTCTCTCTCATGATTGAAACCGGTGAGTTCGGTGACCAGTCACTGGAGATTTTTTATGTATTTTAATTTGTTACTGTGTGAGAGTGGGGTTGTGGTCTCATGGACGGAAACAAGCGTCCAGGCACTAGCCAGCTTAACGGCTGATGAGCTTTATGTGAAGGACGACCATGTTGCCTTTAATACACATTATAAATGAGGATGAACCACATCTAATGACTTTTTTTTAAATGAAATTTCTTCGTTACGAGCTCACCTATATGATTTTCCTTCATTTTAATGTAATGATCTTATGATTAAGATTAAATGAGTTTAATTCAATTCTAAAAATTAATTTATAAAATAATGAAAAATATTTTATATTTTTATACTTTTAAAAAGTTATATTCTTCATCGATGTAAAATTTATAATAAAATTGTCATAATATAAAAAATTTGTTAAGCATTCAAAATACTTTTTATATATTAAAATGTTATTAAAATAAATCAATAATTTATTTTATTTTTATACATGTTTTAAACTATTGATAACAATAATTTTAATATGCCTCTAAAATGATTAATTTATCATCTATAGCAGTTAACTTTAAATGTAGTATTAATAAACCCTAACCAGAATTAGTTAAAAGTCAGGTAGTTAGGTTTATGCCAAATTGGGAAGAAAGAGTTTTAATACTTTGACTTTGTTAGAGTATATATGTCATAATTATATGATCTATTATTTGTTTTTATCAAGGAGTTATTTTGGATTATCTTAATGTCAAATTTACTCAATATTTTTTTATGAATTATTAATATCATCAGATTAATTCCAAAATTTAAAAGATAATCCAATAGAAAAAAAAATCAGAGCATTATTGAAAAGCATGTATAAACTCAACTGAGAGACGAAGTAGTAAGTACAGCCCCTTTTAGCCAAACGCAGAGGTAACTGGAGCAGACTCATTTTCATTCTTTTTTGGCTTTTCTGCTTTCTACTTTTTTTTTTTTAATGTTTTCAGTTTTTGCAACAACCAGTCAAGTCAACCTACAAAACAAACTTTCCTTCTCTCTATTCTCATTCCTCAGCTGATGAATTAAGCGGATTTTGCTCTCGTATAAAGTGAAAGGTTCCTGCATAACATTTTTCCAACATTATATTGTTAACTTTAACACAAATATTAGAAACTCTTCTACAAATCATCTATAATTTATAGTGATATGTTTATTTTTTTTAAAAAAAGAGAGGAAAGGTGCAGTATATTGTATATATACTTATAAAGTTCATGATAATGACAATATATCATACTTACAATTAATAACCCTTACACGTAATTATAATGATACTACACACTAATTTCATTATAAATTAATAGTCCCCTCATTTATAGAAACTTGAATTGATTATTAGCCCTTAAATTTCTTTGATAAAATGAATTTCTTATCTAATATTCCCATATTTTATGAATAATCAAAGTGTAAAGAAAAAAATATACTTATGATTTAAATTGTTTTCATTCATTGAAAACCAATAATATATCATTTTCTGGTCATTAATGGAAAAGAAATAAAATTTTGTTGTTTATAATATTTTTTAAAGTAATTGTATACAAATTAAAGATGATAATTAGATATCATAAAATAATTTATGTGTTTAATTAAGATGCTCCACATATCATATATATTAACTATGGTGAATACTACGGTATCCTCTTTTTTTGAGAGGATAATTTATCCTTTCTAATTTATTAGTTCACAATTAACTCAATAAATAATTTTTTTACGGTCGGAAAGTATACCACTACTTATCTACTTTCTATTTTTTGTTGAATTTGATTTAAAATGATCATGTAGAATAAAAAAAATGATATATTATATCACTTGTTCTTTTTGTATAACAGGGGAGAACGAAAAAAAAAATTTATATTATGTATTTATCTCTTAGGAAAAAACACAAAATATAATAAAAAAATTTTATTTAAATAAGATTATATGTTAAACACTAAAAGAAATTATTTATCAAATTAATTGTAAACCAATAAGCTACCAAAAAAAAAAAAAAAAGAAAAAGAGAAGCAGGTAGCATTCACCATTAACTATTAATTTTATTTAAAAATATTTTAAACGTGAATAATTACTATGTTTTTTTGTCGTGTTATTGCAATTTGCAATGATTCGAGATAAAAAGGGTAAAGGAGCATGGGGGTAGTTTAGTAAATATGGGAGTGAAACTGACAAGACTGTGGGTCTCGGTCAAATCACGCAATACCCGTTTGCGCAGAGGAGTATACTAAAAGGAGCCTATTCGCACATTCACACCCAACCCTCAATTTTGTTATCTTTCTTGTGGTCCCCACAATCCAAGATTAAAAAGATCACATGCTTTGTGCGGGAAAAAATCTTATAGCAAATGATTATTGTAATGAAAAATTCGATTTTTTTTTCATATTTTTAGCGGTTAATTTTAATTAATTTTATTTATAAAATTTATAAATCATTAAAATTTATATTTAAAAATATAATAATATTAAATTTCTAATTATATTGGATTCACTTTTAAATTTATTTACCAATTTAATAAAAAAAATTACAATAATTAGAATCTCATATCTATTTTATTTTTAAATAAATTATTTAATTAAAATTAATTAATCAAAATAAATGTATATATAAAATTATCGAAAAAAATATTACCTACTGAGTAGCCGTAGTTATGGACAATTAGACTCCATATATAAATATTTGGCACACTAAACATTTTTGTATCTTATTGTATTTTTTAATTCAATTAAATTTTTAAAATTTATATTGTCAATTTTTAAAATTTTAAACCATAAGTTTTAATTTTAAACCGTTTATTTTAAGCTATTTGAAACGAGGACGTTTGCTTAATTTAAACAATAATTCTACGTGACCAAGTGATTTATTTCTGTGTCAAATAGAAGACTATTCAGGTGTCAAATAGAACTTTATTTAGGTATATTTTTTTATATTATTTGACGCCGAAATAATATTTTATTAGCATAGAAATAAATCACTTGGTTAACCAAAATTACTTGTTCAAATAGAATTATCCTAATTTAAAATCTAGTTACTAAGTACTAGAAGGCATCAAACTAAGTAACTCTACAAATGTTTTAATTTACATCAATTAATTAATTAATTATTAAAAAACCTTTTAAGAACATAAAAGAGTTTTTAAACGTAGAGAATTAGTAATTTTTATATATGTCAGTATACTTTATTAATGTATTTAGATTTATTTTTTACATTAACTAATAAAAATATATTAATTAATTAAATATTGACTAAAAAATATGCTAATTACGTGACACAATACTGGTAGAATGTATATATCAAATCATCAAACTTTGTCACGTCAACTTTCCTGCCTCATGCAGAAAATAAGAGTATCTTTAATTACTTTTCAATTTTTCCAGGATTTAGGATGATAGATTGATATATAGTTAGGTAAGCAGATCATTACTCTAAGTCTCTAACTATTATGATTGCTAATATCACAAACGATTGTTCATGAAGATCTTATGTGAAAGCCTACAGTGTTTACTCAAGTAGGTTGGTGACCGACAGTCACAATAAAAAGCATAAAGATCATAGCCGTACTGGTTTATTTTTTAATTAAATAGTGTTATATAATGAATAAAATTCATCATTTTTTTAATTAATATTTGAATAAAAGTCTAGAAAATAAAAAAAATTACAGTAGTAGCCTAGGAGGCTTGTTAAGTGCTTGTCGTTACCTAGGCACACAAACAAAGAACGCAGGGACATTAATATTATTCTTTATAAATTACTTATTCAATTAGTGTATTTTAGCAATTAAAAAGTTCTTAAAAAATATAATTTAAAAAGATTTCGATTCCACGAAGTAGTAACGAAATGCTAACTAATCTATTTCCTGGGAACAGATTGGGACTTGTTGGGTCATAAAAGAAAGGGAAAATACTTAAAATAGGGAGTTATTAATGGTCGCAATTTTTGACTGTTGTGTTTGTAGTTGTTCCAGGATCCAACCAATCCCTAGCAGTATGGGCATTTGGAAAAGTTGGAAAAAATAATGAGCTCTTCTCTTTCATAGGAAGCATCAAATATAGAAAACTGCAAGATTTGTCCTTGTGTGGGGCACCCCTTCCTTGTTTGCTTCCTTAATTATTAACTATTAACCATAGATGCTCTTCCCCTTTTTACCATTCTTGTTGTTTCCTACGTATATTTATTCCTTCCACCTCCAAAAGTTATCCGTTTTCTACCTAGGATAAACTATGTATAAATAAATAAATCTATTAAAAAAAGAAAAAAAAACTATGTACAAACAAAATATGCACCGAATAATAATTTGCATATTTTTAAACTGATTCAAATCCTACTGTAAATATATTTTTTCTTTTTATTACTATTTATTTTTCATTTATTTATTTACACTGTCAATGAAATAATAATATTTAGTTACTTAATCTCGTATACAAACAAAATAATTGAAAACATTTATATATATTCCTATTCTTTTGGCGTATAAACAGAAGATGCTTTATTTTTTCTTGTATATAATGTAAAAATAATATTCATGTCCAAAAAAAATGTAAAAATAATATTATATGATTTGAAATTTTTTTCTTTCTAAAAATGAAAATATTTTCATAATTATTTTTATAATATTATATCTTTCTAAAGTATTTTTATAATTATTTTCTTAGTTTCTAAACAAATAATATTTTGATTTTTTATATATATGTTAAATTTTTTTTTTTGTTATTTTACTTATTCAAAAAAGTATTAAGAGCAGAAAATACTTCAGATGGTGTATCATTAGCCAAAAAATTTAAATAATGAATAGGATGGAACAGTGCCCTAAATACTCTATCTAGACCTCGGTATATATAGGGTATATAGTGTGGTAATTAATTGAAGTGCTTGCAACGTGCAAAGATACTCATCGCATTATAGCTAGATGTATAAATATATGCACGAGGAATGTGTTGAATATATACTATTTATTTAATTAATTAGTACTAAATTAAAATTTGTCTAATGTAGTGCAAATAATTTGTATAATAATTTATACCTACCCGAAAAAATGTATAATTTAATTTTTTCCCTGGACCTGTTAAACAGTTAAAATGCAGTCTTCTTGGAGTATAGTCCCAAAAATAGAAAATAAAATTTCTTATTTTTTCTTTTAATTATTTTGTAAAGTATAACTATTTAGCATACACTCTTTATGTAAAATAAGAAAATGTGCGAGAGAAAAATAATAATTAGAAAAAAATATTTCACGATATCAATTGAAAGTAAATAAAAAATCTATATATTCTAAAAAATATTTTAAACAAGGTGTACATTTTTCCCTATATATCCAAATACTATACGTGTAATTGGAAATGTTGCAAGTCACAAAAAAAAAAAATGGAAATGTTGCAACTTGCAAAATTGTAAAGTAATGTTGTTAACAACGTGTCGCATGTTGTACCATATAAACAAGGCAGATCTGTGTAATGTAATGGGCTCCAAATATATGATAATTTATATATCACATGTGACCAATTGCTATTATTATACTCGGATACTTTTCCCATCAACAAAACCTTCATTTCATATATACATATTTAGATTAGATGTGCTAAAAAAAACTTTCATATAGTCAACAAAAAAAAAAAAAAAACTTTCATATGTATAAGTGACTTTTTCATGAGAAATAAATAACGTTTTAACCTTCAAAAAATAATATTTCTTAGTCCAGTTGTAGTAATTTTGTCTCAAGAAAATACATAATTTTTTTATAAATGACAAATGATTTATGTATTTGATCTAAGTTTTTATAAGAATATATGTATATCTCATACTAAAAACTAAGATAAAAATAAAAATAAAAATAAAATTCAATTTTAAACCCTCTTTTGTTTTTCTTTTTTTTTTTTCTCTTAAACATTTTGCCATTTTTAAATTTCAGAAAATTCAGTTACCATAATCATCGTTTTTAATTTATTTTAGCCATCATTTAATCATCAACAATGATAAATGTTGATTAAAATATGAGGTTAAATAACAAATCAAAGTGTAGAAAATTAATGTTTAAAAATAATGGCTAAGATAAATTAAAATTGATGATTATTTATTATTTTCCATAAATAATAAAATAAACTATCATCATCGTCATCGTGTATGAACTACATTAAAATTTGTAAAAAAAAAAAAGAAGGATTTATTTCTAAAAACAAATTAAAACTTGACATATGCCTACAGATTTTTAGCACGTGCATTATTGATGAGTCTTTTGTCAAAGGAAAATAAAAGATGTTAACCTGTCTTAATCTCTTACTCAAGGATTCTATAGCTATCATGGGGTTGGTTCATCAGATTCATGGATGAAAATAATTAGATTACTCAATCAATTGATTAGTATGGTTTTTACTTTGCTGCATTTTGTACAGTACAAAATATATCTATATAAATTGTAAATAATGCTTCATCTTTCTTTAATTTGCTTTAATTTCTATTCACACTTGGCATCCCTTCTCTGCAAATTGACAAAATTCATTTTGTTTTCTTGAGGGCCAACCTTTCTTGTCCCACTTAATTAGTCACTAGTGTTATTGCCTAAAGCATATATATTAAAGTTGATTTAAAGTGGGAGTTACCCACTCTCATTATTTATAGTAAATGTTAAAATTATTTTTATTTAAAAAAAAAAAAACAGGAGAGGCATTATATTGAGCTATTAATCAGCTTGTGACGATTATTGTTTTTTGAGGCATCTAATATATATATTCTAGAAGAACTGATTTACATTAATCTTATTAGATCATACATAATAGCTATAAAAAAAAATATAATTTATTGTATTTGGAATAAACGTACATATTAAAAGAATAAGAATATTTTCATGATCTCAGAATTCACTGTAATATAGTATTAATTTTGTAATCAATGAAACCAAAGTTGGGAAATAATATATTATAAGATATTAAAGTCAATTTGTTTAAATAATCTTGTTTTATAATTTTAATATTTTAAAAACTTAGTTACAACTTGACGTATCTGTATATATTTTGTAAGGATTGTATACTAAGTCTGCGTTTGTTTCTAGTGAATGAGACGCTGAGACATAGACACTGGTATACACAAACCTGTTTGGTGATAAAGATATAAACGTTGAACACACTGTCTCTAACTTAGGGCTGTCAAACGGGCTAGCCCACCGAAAGCCCGTCCCGCCCCGCCTAAGGTGGCGGTCTTGAAATCCCATCCCGCCCCGCCTAATGGCGGGCTAGCGGGTTGGCGGGCTAAGCCCGCCTAACTTTTTTTTTTTAAATGAAAAATAATTAAATTTATTTTTAAAAAAATATAATTTCACAAATATTTCAATAATCAATTATATTTAACTAAATATTATAAAGAATATGTAATTTAAAATTATTTTCTTAATATAATTTTATAAAAATTTCACTAATTTATAATATTTTTTACTAATTAATTAATTATCTTCCTAATTTTACAAAAAATAGCGAAAATATTAGGTCCGACGGGCCCGCCCCGCCAAAGCCTGCGGACTAAACGGGGCGGATTAGGCGAGTTTGATTATTATGGCGGTCTTAAAATACTAGTCCGGTCCGCCTTTTTTGGCGGGTTAAGCGAGCCGACCCGGCGGGTTTAGGCCCGTTTGACAGCCCTACTCTGACTGATTGTCCATTGTCTCTGTGTGCACTTTTGAACGAAGGACACTGATAGACACAGAATTTAGGAAGATGGACAAATAATTTTTTAATAATTTTTTTCTTTTTATACACAAAATTGTTTATTATTCCAACATTACCTTTTTTAAAATGATAAAAATGTCATTTATATTAAATTTTAGCTTTGTCCATGTGTGTCCTGTCCATTATTGCCAAACATACTACAAAGATATTAAGTTTAAATGTCTATGTCCTACTGTCTCTGTCTCAGTGTCTTGTTATGTCATGTCCTAATAAATAAACGCAGCCTAAGAGAACCAAAAAAAAAACGATTCTTTCAATATCTTCATTCAACATATTAAATTAAAAATAATTCACTCTATTTTATTAAAATATAATTTAATTTTTATGTGTTTAATTAGTAAAAACCTTAAAAAATTAGTTACACATCCAAACTCTTTTTTCTAATTGGTCACAAATTAAAAAAAACCTCTTTTTTCTAATTAATTAGATTCACGTATATTATTGTTACGGACCGGCCCAATAAGACCCAGTTCACTAAGTTAAACGATCAGTTTACTTGGTTCGAAAGATAAGGATCAAACTAAAAGAGGAAAGATTCGATGGATCATGGGAAATCCCACCCGCTACTATATAAGCAGGGGCACTACCCCTCAAAGTACGCATTTTCTAAACCCTAATCTCTCATATTAGCCCTAGAATACTCATAATCCTAATCCTGAGATTCTAGTGCTATTCTCTCATCACATCAATCACCTTCTTCGGATCTAGCACTCGAAAATTCTCACTGTCTACTTCCTCTCATGACTAAGGTCTATCGAATTATTGTTCGGTACATCTGTGCTTAACAATTATCATATCATGAACAGAAAAAAAAGAAGATTAAGGTCCATTCCACAGTGGGGTGTAGTTAACATGAAGTTATCAGGCACAATAGAAACAGTGTGTTGACAATTACAAACATTAATTAGCATTAAATTGAAAGTTTTGTTGCTAAGTGCTAGGTCAAGCATGACCTATCATGTGATATTATAGATTATAAAATAAAGTAATTAATGTATAAGGTGTCTTGTCTAATCATGGAACAAAATAATGGCTGAAAGCTACTTGCAGGTCCCCACCCTCTTTCATGAACTTTCCTCACCAGTAAGGTTCTAATATATTTGGCCAAACACATACAAAGGGACCCCTAACGAAATAGCAACTTGCCCTTTCGTAATATCAATAAAATATGTGAAAGGAGAATATATCTATAATAATAATTGCAAATAATAATAATAATAATAATAATAATTCTCTCTCTTTTGTTAGTCGCATAATTAGCAGTACTTCTTCTTAGGGTAATCTTCCAACCTTAAAACCTTTTGGTAAACAATGTTTTCCAATTTGGGTAACTTGACCATGAGACCCAACCCCACCTATCTGATTTGACATTTTTCCAACCGGTTATAGCCGGTTTATGTGGAAGACAAAAAATGTGCCCTTTTGGTGTCTGCCTGCCCAACCAATCATCGGATGACACGTGTCTTTCTTTTCCTACACACATTCCTCATATCATACCCCACACTTTGCTGGTCAAAATTGGGTCATCTAACGGTTCTTATTCGCTTTGCCTTTCCCTATGCGCTATGCAATCGTTGGATATGTTGGTGAAATAAAACGAACTTGCCCAAGGTAGAAACTAGAACTAGAAACTAGAAACCAAGACTAAGGTAATACGGATTCGCTGTTCACACGCCTTTTTTGGTAAACACCAACTTGACATTCATATAAAATATGGTAATTAATATATTAATTGTTTTTTATTTTTTATAATTCATTTATAAAAATTATATTTTTTATACGAATATAAAAGTGGTATTTGTCACACAAATGTGTGAATAATATTATTCAAGATAATATATACGGATGAGAGACTCTTCTCGTTAACTATTTTTGGATTTTTTCTCCGGTGAATTTCTGGTTCAGATTAAAAAAACCAAACGCCGTTAATGATGGAGGATTTGTTCGTTTTTCTCTTTCCCCACAAGACGATACCTTTCTACTTGCTTCACTCACCTCATATAGAAGAAAAAAAGAATTTAATTTTGATGCATGTAAAGAATTTTACGCAGTTATTCAATTAGATTTATGCATTTATGTGATTTTAAAAGTAGTGAGTTTGAAAATTAATTGCTTTTAATGATGTGATAATACCTGATTGAATGCATATGTAAAACTCTTTTACACTGACAGTGCATGAAAATTAAATTCAGAAAAAAAAATCTGCATTATTTTATAATTCTTGCCCCATTATTATTATTATTTAATTTGTTAGATGTACAAGAAAAATCTATATCTAAAGTTGGAAACGAAATAGGATCAATTTTATATATAGAGCTCATACCTGTCCATAAATTTGTACCTTCCTCCACCCGCCACAAAACCTCACTTTGTTTATCATGTAAAAGAATAGTTATATATAAATTTAATTAAATGAACGGTATTTATATTTTTAATATATCGAAATTAGACTCCTTTTTACTTGTTGAAATAATTTCAGAATTAGGTGATATAAAAAGGTGGTTGATGGAATATTCGGGTGTGCGTAGGACCCTAATATGTTAATAATAGGATGATGGGTGATATATATAGTATTGCAGGCTCCACCCCGCCATATACTTATTATATAGCCTCCAATATTGTGTGTTAATTATAATGGTGTTAGTGGAGTTGAACATGAACTACTGGTGAGAGTGCTGGTTAATTAGTAAAATCTTGACTATGTTTTGTGATAGATTTAATCATTCAATTTATATGTAATCTAATAAAGCCAGCTAAACACCACTAACAATATGCATGTATATTACAATATAGAAAGTACTGTGATTAAAAATTAACTTTTTCTTAAGGAATTTATAATGACGAAGGAATTAGTCTATGTTATTTAGCACTAGCATGAATTGTTTTTTAATCTTAGACAATTATTAAAGTATAAAAAAAATTAATCAAAATAAAAGTATTTTCCTTGCTTGATGGTGGTAAAATATAATAAAAGCCTCTCTCATCTTTTGTTATGGTAGTTATTAATTAGTGCTTTTGATAGATCAAGTCACATACAGTTGCATTAATATATATGTTCTTTACTTCAATTTATTAATGGAAATGGAGATTGTACAATACAGTTGTTAGTCTTAGTCACAATAATAATGAATGTGTGTATGCATTGGTCGAATTTCCAAATAAAATGTTTTATTTTTAATTTAACTATTTCACATCAAAACACAGTATTATTCATCAAAAGTGTATCCATGCTTAATTAATTTTGAAAGTTCACCAATGTTTTTGGAGAAATAATTGGCACATGTCTAAGATATCTAATAATATTCCATCATACCCTTTTATTTGTGGACCTTTGTGTATTTTTGTGTGTGGACACAATCTGACAATACCCCCAAATGTATCATCACTCACAAGTCACAAGCAAGTGTAGTTCATTCTTCTTTAACTTTTTGTGTTGATCTTATACAAGTTTGTTAGCAATATCCCCACGCAAGAAAAGCTTTTGGATGAACCAAATCAAACTTGCTGAAATTACAGATACTCGATTATTGAAAGAAAAAAAAAGAAAGAAAAGAGTTATAATAATTGAACAAAAAATCAAGTGGCAAGCATGTGTATAATTATAAATGGTAATAATGTTAATTTATTAATGACTTTATCACTAAAAGACCAATCTAATGCTGATGAGCTCATATAGCATTATTCCCTCTATTGTTGTAAGAGGTTTCGAGTTTGAACCTCTTTTAAAAAAAAAAGACCAACCTAATTCAAATAAGATTTTTAGTTTGAAGTGGTAATTTAATTTAAACTATAAAAATAAGCTTTTAAAATCTTATGGAAATAAGAAAAGATAAGCTACCAACCAAAGGCATCTATATAATCATGTAATTCCAAGACGAGAAGATAAATTTAGGTATACGAAGCTGGATTAGTCCACCAAATTAAAATCACATCCCTTTGTTGCAGGGCACCACCCTCCTAATAAGTTAGTTCGTCAATTATGCAAACAAAAATGATCTCGTAACTATGTAACGAAGAGTAGTAAGTAATCACCTAATTAATTAATAATAAGCGTTAATTAGTTAAATGAACAGAGTGTGAAAGGGATTTGAATATTTTATTATGGGAAGAAGGCGTTACGATCTCGAATACTCGATTAATAAAAAAATAATGGGCACGGCAAAACGTGCAAGAATACTGAATAGCACTAATATTATGGTTTGGAAAAATGAAAAAAAGGGGTTAAGTTTCTGAATAGAGTAATCCTAGACAAGTGTATTAGGTTTGGGTTTTGCTTTAGGATGTGTACGTTGTCGGCAAGATGTACGAGGTTTGAGAAATGTGGGAGACGTGGATGCTTCTTCTCCATTCATGGAAAAGTTTACTTCAATATCTTATCCCGTCGTTTTGTCAAACTTTTCCATTTTAGCAATTATTTTAGTTATAATCATTACTATTATTTTATTCTCTCTCTCATAGGAAGTAGGGTAGTACTTCCGTATTTATTTGAATATTTTTTTGCCCCTCTCTCTCTCTCCTTAACCCCAATTATTGGTCTAAGAATCATGTTGTTTATGTGCCTTGTATTATAATAAATAATAAATAATAATTGATTGATTGATTCCAGTTGTGCCGTGCAAAGTGAGAGAGATGAAGATAAGGCGCAGTCAGTGTCAACTTACCAATAAAAGAAAAAGGACACCTGGCATTTTTTCTTTGGATTTGGACACAGAATTCAATTTCAAGGATTTTGAGGATCTCGACTCTCACAACGTTAACCTCCACCTTTTGTTATTGTTGTTTTATGGGATGGGATGGGATTGTCAATTTTATCAATTTACCCTGCTGATAAGTGACCCCCATTCCATTTTCCTCTTTTACGCTTTTATGGGGGACAAATCACAAAACTCAAAAGATGCCTCATAATTTTATTTTGGTGAAAATAAAATGAGGAAACCAAATATTCATAATTAAGATTAAGATGGGCAAACTACTACAATGAAAGTTGAAAGGTATTGTATGGGTTGAGAGCTGTCCTTTTACTATTGGACAAGAATAAATCCTTTATTAGGCAATGATGATCGTCCTAAACTAGATTAGAAAAGAATAACCAAACTTTGACTCCTACTTATGATTCCTTAAAACAAAAAATTAACAATGCTAATAATATTATTTTTAAGATTTGCCAACAAATTTGAAACTGTATTCTAAAACAAGAATTGTATTAATGCTCTTCAATGCACGTGACAACTAGGCTGCTGACCTTCATAAATATCATTATTTGGATGAACCTAACACCATACACAAGCTGCCAACTCATAATATTGTTTAAATTATTCTATCCAACTACAAACTGGAACAGGTGCAGTTGATAGAGAGAATAAAAAAAAGATGTATAAAAAAGATTGGAGACTCAGAGCATGATCATTGAAATAACAATCTTCATTTTTATTTTTTCATTAAGTCAAATTTAATCAATTAATTAAAAAATCAGTTCAATCATATCAGTTTTTTATTATAAAATATATTGTTACATTACCAAAAAAGATACGAGGCTTTTTAATGTTTTTATGAGACAAACAAGATTTCAGCACATGATTTTTTTTCCGTGAACCTGAATTTAAGACTGATAATAAAATTCTTCAATCACTTCTCAACACACTAATGACTTCTTTTGTTTGATCAATACTACACGACTCGGGTATAAATTTATGTAGGCGAAAAATTAAAATGTTAAATTTCAAAAGGTAATAAAACAGATAATTCTTGAGATCTTTTAATTGTGCAAAGATGTTCAAAGTTAAAATATTAAATGCTACTACACTAGACACGAAAGTAAAAACCTAATGACTGAATACAGCAAAAATTTAAGGTTTTAATCCATTAAATACAGCGAGAGATTCAAACAAAATCTTCTCCTCTAGTAATATGCTTAACCAGCATAATGGAGAGCAAAACCCAAACAGTAGTTGTGTAGTTGATCATTGTGGGAAGCGTTTCATGTGTAACCAGAAATTTCCGTCTTCCTCATTTTTAATAGTTGATCTTAATTATATATATATTATAATTAAATTTAATTAAAATTAACGGTTTAAAATACAGGCACACCTTGTTCCCGAATATACCTGAAACGCTCCCTCATTGTGTATCCTTATTAATGCAATTGAAAACTACTGTTTGGATACACAATAACTAACTACGCAACTAAATAAAACAGATATGACTTAAAGAACTAAATAAAACAGAAATGACTTAAAGAACTGGAAGTAAAACATCGATTTCTACCTAAAAACAAAAACATCGATTTCTGTTATTATGGATGTTGGGGAATTGCGAAGTGTAAAACAAGAAAAAGGTTCAGCAGAAGAGGTATTTCTACGAACCTGGCCAAGTGAAATGCACCAAACGTTGGCAATTAAAAGTACGAAATTAACTAAAGAAAAGCATCATCAAGCGAGGAAATAAAGAATTAAAATGTTGATAATGCCAACGATGTGATGCCACTAGTAATATTATAACGAGATTTGAACAAGGTTGTATCCCCTTTAAACTATTTAAGAACATAATATTTCGAGGAGATTAAGATGCCACCTTTATAAATAAACAAAAGCAGCCCAACAATCAGCGCAGATTCATCAGCACTATAAGATTACTTATACGTGTTATTTATTTGTATCGGTGTTTAAAAGTTAATAAACAAGATTAAAGACACATTGGACAAGTTTCGGAGATCATTGTACTGTTTATTTAATTCTGACCAAGCCAGGTCGTTTTGCGTGGTATGTAGATTATTCACCTTTTGTAACGGACATAGGAGCATATAAATTATTAAAGGACACCCAATTTGTCTAAATGAAATCATGTGATATTATATTATATTATAAGGATAACATGAAGCAAAAATTAAAATAATAAAAACTAAAAATCGAGTGGAATCTTTGGTTTGTTGTCACAAACACTTTCTCTCGATTAAGAAACCAAAGCTAGCAAGTAGTATTCTATATGTCCTCTGTATCTGTGGACAAGAAACTATGTCCCAAATATTTTAGGCTTATTAAGATTGAAAAGGTTCCTTTCCTCGGTTCTTTAGGAAAAGAAAAATTACTTGTAAGCTGAATCTGGATGGAGTGCATGCCAAGATATTCTTGTTAAAAATTCTGAATCAAACTATATAGTCTTAAAAAGTTGCATCGTGATTCATATGGGATTCCTAAGATCAATGTACATGGTAGATATAGACCTTTAATCTAATCGAGAATCACGTGCTGCACCTTCTATTATACTACTACTATATTGGCATATCCCCTAGGTTTGTGTATTTGGGAACTTGGTACCTAGCAGTCTTAAATCAGATGGCAATTGATCTTTAATAATCTATTGCCCAAATGGCAAAATGCTAGCGGTGATGGTGACTGAAATGTAGGTAAAAAAGCATACGGCAGTATCTGACATTATTATCCCAGATCGTGAATATATCCGGTTCTCAATTTGAAACTAAAATACTAGCTGAAATGGTAAGTTGGTAACATTAAAATGGATGGAAAGTAGCACTAACAGTCTTAAATTATGTTAAAATATTGGAGGTCTATCATCTATTCATCTGTCAGTCTTGTTAGTTTGAGGGTATATCCTTATGACAGTATGTAATACAGTATATGTTCTGCCTAATCAGTAATTAAAACAGAAATTATTTGAATTTGTGCAATGAAGGTATTCAAAATAAAACTGAAACACCAGAATAATGCATTTTGAATCTTTAAAATTTAGCTAGTTTAACCCAATATAACAAAAAGAAACTTCTATATTGAATTTCCAGGACATACCCAAAAAGCTTTAGTTCTATTGAATTTATAATTTAGTGTATGAGTATGAAATAGTTTGGAAACAAGGGAAATGAATTTTAATTAAAATCTTAATATATATCAAGAAAGATAATAATCTGTTGAACAATTTTTAAACAATTTCAAAGTTGAAACCTGAGTAATGAAGTAAAAAATATCTACTTTCTTAACTAGTGACTCGTAAAAAAAAAAAAAACATTCACCATCAGTAACACTACATGTACATGCATTCATCCAATGAAAACAATTCTTGTTTTTTTGGCTATGAATCAAATTTTCTGTGCTAGACTTTATTATTTCTATGCTTAAAATTTCTGTGCTAGACTCCATTATCTCTATGCTTGACGCATTGATCTATTAGGTATGAAAATACATGGATGCATTGACACCTAGATTTATTCTTACACCATATAGCTACCGGTAAACAATCGCAATAATAACAATCCATGTGCTAAATGGTGTTCAGGAAAAGTAAAGCTGCTTACCAATTTTTATAAGCTTGCGGGTGACCTTCATTTTAAAATCCGTTTATCATCTGCCACAGCTGAACATCTATAAGACTATAACGATGTTCTACTTTATACATTTGTTCCAATACGTATAGTTAGATTTCATTCCAATTGTAATTAGTGAGCAATAATTTAATATCCCTTAATTAAATGTTGGGTTTGGATATTTTCACTTTACTCAATATACAGACTGTGCAAAATAATACATAGACTATGTTAAAAAATGTTTTTTTGTTTTAAGAAGAAATGAATTTTGGTGAACTCTTTAGAACTAGACTTGTTAAAAGTCCATATTTTTATGTTTATCTTCATAACATGATTACCAAATTCTGGACTGGTAAATCCTTACAAGTTTATAATCTTAATTTGAATTCTTACCAGTTCATATTAGTTTTTCAAATGGAATTAACTGGCATAAAAACTCAAATATGAGTAAACTCACAAGCTTAATATTTTAATCAAAACTTGCTGTGTTAAACTCAGTTTGATTCCTTGTGCTACACGATTATTAGAAATCTAGATGATCGCATCTTTAATGTTTGACCAACTTCATATACATGTCTTCTTTGGCAACTATATATTATGGTGCAATGAATATGATGCTACTTGCGGCTTTATATAAAAGAAGAGTTTTCTGCGAGCAATCTAAGGAATCAACCATTTCTTTTTCTTCGCAAGCCACACTTAAACAAGATACCTAAGACATTAGTCCTAGTTAACTTGATAGGATAATCATCCAATCACGTCTACAGTATTTTATAACACCTATTCCCTAAGGTTGCATTGATGGCCAGTTTATTGTAGATTGCTTTGTGGAAAGTATAAAACCTACCATATCTAAATCTAAGAAAAAAAATCTATGATATCCTAATTTCAGCAGAGCCAAGATTGATACTTGAAGTCATTAAACTTGTTGCATTGCATTCCTTAGAAATTATCAATTAAAACAAACTCCAAATATTTCAAAATGCTATAAGATATATTTCGCTTATCCACCCCAATTAAACAAACGAAAAGCATTACCTAAAATAACCTCAAGTATGAAAGACTAGAATGATAGCATAAACACCGCAAGCAAGAACTTGAAATTAACTAAATAAAAAAATTATCTTTAAAAAAAAAAACTAACCTAGTAATGTCTTGGAGAAAGGGATTCCTGAGCTGGTGACGGCAACTAATCTACATTCACTGAAAATATGTAGGATATAGGTATAACTAAATCGTGTGACATGACATACAATAAGATATAACTTACTGGTCATTTAGAACCTTACCCATTCAGAATTGAACAAAGCATTTTGGCCTGCATATTTTCATGAAAAATTGAATTTTGGTAAGTAATTATTTGAGATTTAATCAATTAAAGCAGATAAGGAGAAATTAAATCCTAGGGAAAAAATGTAATCATTAATCAAGCTTTTCTTTCTTGTTTTTCTTTTACTCACTTAAAATGGACTCAACAGGCCTAGCAGACTAACAGCAAGCTCAATGACAAACCTTGGCAGTGGATAGTGTTTATTTCTGATCCTTTCATCTCTATCCCATCATCATCCAGAAGAACCAACCCTGATGAAGTTATGTTAAAAGGGAAAGCCAAAGGAGGAGATATGGGAGACTTCGCTAACTTCATAAACCTTTGACCTGCAAGAAAATGAACTTCTAAAATTCAAATTTGTAAGACAATAATCACATATTACAGTAAATAAATGGTGGCTGACATATTTTGTTAGAATATTAGTGATCATGTGTTTCTTGAGCCGGGTTATATTGTGTTAGGTTAGTGCTATCATTCAGACTTTTGAGTAAGGTATAATTATCTTGTACTCCAATCCTATCTCTCATTGCCCTTTTTGTCTAATTACTAAAAGTTCAGCAGACCATTGTAATTTTCAAGCCCAAATCACGTATGCAGTTTTTAGCCAAAACTTATCAGAATTTTAACCGAAAATAGAGGCATTCAATGAACATTCATGCACAAAATTCTTCTTTTACAAACAGAAGTCCAGATTATAAACAAGTACCAGTGATTTCTGTCTTCTCTCCTCTTTTGGTTGAAACAATAGGAAATGGTAAGACACCAAACACAAAAATATACAATAGATGCTTGAAAGATGGAATATTGGTCCGGAAGTCATAACAATAACTTGAACTTACTATCCCTACCCAAATCCAACAATTTGATTCATGCAGAGGAGCCATCTACACACATTTGTTACAGGAAAATGTTTTTGAAATTGAGCACATCAATAAAACACAGCCAACCTGATCTGGCTTCAAGTACAAGACGGATGGTCACAGCATGAGCCCAATTAACTCCCAGAGCAGCAACAAGATGAGAATCATATGCAGCAGGATCTTCTTTTTTTATAGAGTGGCTTCGTGCTGCTTAGAAGGTAGAGTGAAATTAATATAGGATTTCAAAAATTCCAAAAGATAATTTGTAGATCCTACCTTGAAAGGAATACGTAAGAGGTTCATCGCCAATTTGAGATCTTACTTGATTAGTCACTACTATTGGAATTCGTGAAAATTCTGCAAGTGACCTAGAGACATGAAGAATCAGAACTGCCTCTGAAGAATTATAGCATTACAATCCCTCTTCAGAAGAATATCGTACATATAACAAGAAAGATAATATTGGTTCATAGTTCTTACTTGATAAAAGAAACATGCCAACCCAATGCTTGTTGTCTAGAAGCTCCACAATCATGTTCACTGGAGTCAGAAAAATCAACCAATTTCTATGCATGAGACATCCATGAACAGGAGAACACTATATACTTAAAAATTTTGATGAGAGAATCTTTGAATCCATTGTTCACAGTATTGTCCAAAAATCAGCCTCACCCTAAAACAAGGGCAGCCATGCTATCAATGACGAGCAACTTCACTTGTTTCTGGAGGAGTGATACTTGGACATGGTGTAAACTGGTAGCATCAACACATCACATGATACAATAAACAGTTTTATTAGCCTTTTTTTTTTTTTTTTTGAGAGGATGGGGGGGATAGTATAATAAATCAGGAGCAATCAAATATGGCAGACCAATTTGCAAAATAAGCAAAAAATAATATTGTGGATCAAACCCACACCCAGACAATACCATGCTTTCAGCTTTGATCCTTTTGATTAGCATGTTCATGATCACTAAGTCTGCAAAGCCATCCCCTGAAGATTAATCATGAACACCAGACCCTTTTGAATGAGGTCTAAGGTAATAGTAGAACTACTCAGAATGCACAAAACCTACAATAAATTATCATTTAAATTTCATTTTTTTAGGGGAGGGAAGGGGAAACATTTTGAGGTTTTGTCTGTATTTCTTTTTTTGTCCTTCTTAAAGACAGCTTTATATTTTTTTATATCATCATGACCTTCCTCTATTGTTCAGTCTTCTCCAAACTATTGCATAATTTCTTTAAGCCTACAAGGGTTTCGTTTTGCAGGAACAATCATCAGTATGTTTCTTTTCTTTAAATCCACTACTCTGGCACCTAAAACTGAACACCCTTGCTAAAGTCTTCAGGAAATTCACACCTCTCAGTGAATTCAGAAAGTGATGTGGGACGCAGAATAACGATTCTACCAGCCATCTGCAATAAGCAAGCAAAGATAATTTTCATCAGGCTCATAGAGATTATAAAGTTCAATTGGGATGCAAACTTAGTCCAGATAAGAAAAAGAGAAAGAAATAACATGCATACCTCCTGTGCCATTCCTTTCTTGAGAAATATTTCAGGAAAACTCTCTATTCCAATCTCTATCAATCTGGAAAAAGCAATTAAATTCACAGATAAAGAATTCTGCATTTTATGTATATGATTCAAAGCAGCAAGACAGAGCTCATGTGCTTCAAATACCTTCTTGAACTAAATTTGGATTCAACATCAATATATATGACACGTCCATCTAAGCCTCCACAATTTTCCGGCAAAGATGCCAGTAGTGAGAGCTTCAAGCAAAACTGCAAATATAAAATTCACCCATCCTGATTAACAATATCTGGAAAAAAAAAATACATTTACTAGCTGGTGGCATTGCTGAAGGAATGTATATATATCCATATCCATATGCATGACCCCAGAAATATATCAAGGGACACAGGTACACATATTTTCTTAGAACTTAGAACAGGCACCTGATTATAATATCTAGCAGGTGCTCTTTCCTATAATGAAAGCAATTCTAATGGACAAACTTCAGTCAACTTGAACAAGTGCTATAGAAAGGAGCTAAACAGATAATGGGAATTGAGGCAGTGATTGAATTGAGCTGTATAATGGTGAATCACAATGATGTAGAGAGTTGTATTTGTGTTTATAATTTATATACAGTATAAGAGTTATGTGTCACTGTCAATAACTAACTGATTAACTATAAGTCAATAACAGAGTTTGGCAAACAAAATATCTCACCATGGTAAGCTCTTTGGTTTGGTACAGAAGTGTTAGCTGATCAAACAATGACATTTTAGAATAAATAAATTCATACACACTAACGAAGTCAGATATGGATATCCTGACATGATAAAGCAGTAAACAAACAAATAATTAAGCCCTATGGCTATGAGATAGTTAAATTAAGTGTTACAAACCCTAATAACATACCTGGGTTTTGCCAATTCCGGCAGGACCAACCAACTCTGTGACAACACCAAAGGGAATGCCGCCACACAAGGCCTCATCCAATCCTCTCAAACGAGTTGGAAGATGACCGGCCGATGTCTCGTTGCGCACTCGCTGCTCCATCAGAAGCAATGCCTATCACAATATCCGCCAATTTCTCAAGAAATTAAAGAAAAATTAATGTAAAATATATATTTAAAAAAACCCTAGAGAGAAATGAGCAGCTAGAAGTACAGTTTGACATGGCGGACAAACAACTTCACTTATATGCGCCATTGCAGATTTTACTTCTGCCATCCCAACGTCCAATAGTTCCATCAACTCAAATTCAGTCAGAGACAATGCATCCTGCAACTTGTTTAATTAATAATAACGGAAAATAGGAAATCGAAAACCTCGATTCTGGTGAAGGAAAACGCGATGAGCGTGAAGCTAACAGAGCTAAAGAACGATGCAAATTAATTGTTCAAATTCAAACTCTTCTATTCGGAAAGCGAATACGAAAATAGAATCTGA